>JAXIVJ010005211.1:0-75958 GCA_036785665.1 Chirona hameri | reverse complement strand
GAGATGGCTTCGGGAGATGGTCCTGGCCTGGTCCCACTATTAGCTCTTCGGTCCAGCAAGTTGGGCACCGCTGGAGCAGCTTCCAGGTGCCGATGTCCACGTCTTTGCGTTCGCGTCGCCTTTTTTTCGGAACTCGGCAGACTAGCTGAACATGTAGCCCGCTTGAAAGTTAATATTTTATGAAGGGAGTGGGCCTGGGTCTTAGCAATTAGGTACCGCCAAGGAGAGCCTCTGCCAGACACTTAATTCATTCATTTTCCCATTTTCCAAATTTGTATAAGCAATTGCGAATTTTGTGTCATGCCGCGAAGCGGCGCGAAATTGTCCAGTTTCTCACTGTGGATAGCTGAATTTTGACGGCTGCAAAGGCAATTTGTACAACTGTACGTCCGACCGTTGGGGGGGATCATAGTTTCAGGACCTTGGGGAGGGGAGGGGGCATGCCCCCCTGGATCCGCCCCTGTACTTAGCGTAGCGAGGTAATTATTTCACCACAAACAGTTTTTCGATCTGCTCTACAAATCTGCTATCCCAGTTCAAAACCCCATGTTAAAAGTGAACTCCCTTTAATTCCGGAGGTATTGGGCATGAATTTAGAGGTTATCGGGGTTAGAAAACTGCGCCAGCCGATTATGATTGTATAACTGCTTACTACTCCATGTTTAGAACAGCAGGGTGTTATCATTGCTGGAAATGAACTAACCCTAAGCACATGGCCGTCGGAAGCGGGAGGGGGACGTGTCCTCCCAACATTTTCGGATTTTAGCATTACGCCTGTGGGCGTTGCATGGAAATAATCGACTTAAACATGCCTCCGCCCCCCCCCCCCCCCAACTTTCGGAAGGCGGTGACGCCCTTGCCTAATCGAACACAATGTTAGAGAAAGCTTTTAATACAATTAATTCGACGGAAACTTTCAGTGATGGCATACTTAGCCTCCTAGCAGAACCATTACCAACATTACCGCACGGTAGCAACCAGAGCTCCATCTCACACGTTGCAAAGTATGCACAAAAAGGGACGTGCCACTCAGTGCCAGGGACTGCGGCTGTCTGCCTTCCGCGACAGCCCCCCCCCCCCCCCCCCCACCCCAGTTGCCACAGACCGAGCCGTTTTTACTTCGCTCCCTGGATGGAAATAAGCGTCCGGCAGCAGCTCCCAGCGCCGACTGTTGACTGGAGGGACGTCTGTCGGCTCTCGGAGTCCTGGGAACCCAGATCGTCGTCCCGCGCCCAGCGCTGACTGTTGACTGGAGGGACGTCGGTCGGGCTCTCGCCGACTGTTGACTGGAGGGACGTCCCTCGGGCTCTCGCCGACTGTTGACTGGAGGGACGTCGGTCGGGCTCTCGCCGACTGTTGACTGGAGGGACGTCGGTCGGGCTCTCGCCGACTGTTGACTGGAGGGACGTCGGTCGGGCTCTCGCCGACTGTTGACTGGAGGGACGTCGGTCGGGCTCTCGCCGACTGTTGACTGGAGGGACGTCGGTCGGGCTCTCGCCGACTGTTGACTGGAGGAACGCCGGTTGGGCTCTCCGAGTCCTGGGAACCCAGAGCGACGTCCCGCGCCCAACGCCGACGCCGAATTGCACCCAATCTATCGTCCGTTGACCCGAATTGCCTCCGTTAGGGGAATACGAGGGGGTGCTGGCGAGATAACCGGCGACTTGTCAAGTTAAGTCGGGAATGTGGTAGTTTTATAGGAATTCCAAGAAGTTGCATGGCATTGCCAGAGCACGAGTTGCACTTAAATCAACCTGGTGATGCAACGCTACACTGTATTGCATAGCAAACGTCGCAGTATAGACTATCTATAGCAGCCTAAGTTTAAAGTTGACATCACGCTGAAATAAAATAAAAATGTGGTGTAACATGAAGACGCAAGCCGTATACACATAACCACACCTTTGCCGAAGGCGCGGCAATGACTCTCGACAGTAAAACTCAATCCTTCAAAACATACCCCACCAGCCCAATGCCGCACCACCCCCTTCAAAGACCCTCACAACAACGTCCACGACCGGGATCATCCTCGGGGTCACGCCGACCGCCCCCGGCGGCGAAAATCAGCCAGCGGAGCCGGCGCGCGCGCAACGGCGGCGCTCGGCCGGTTGCTGGGCCGAGCGACCTTGAGGCTGCTGCCGGGCCGGCGGCGACCTTGAAATCCATTGACCCCCGGGGGGAGGGGGAGGGGGACTCCGCCGTAGTAGTCGTAGTAAGGACGGCCTCGGCGGCGCGCGCTCGGTTGGCGCGCTGATTCAGGTGCAGGAGGGGGAATGACCGCGCGAGGGGCACGAAGGACGAGCACCCCGGCTGGAACGGATGCGGAAGGGGTATATACCGGCAGAGGGGGAAGGGGTATATACCGGCAGAGGGAAACACATGAGCGAGAAGGACGGCTGGGAGCAGGACTGGAACTGTTCCAGCTAGTCCCGATGGTCGGATTGAAAGGAGACGTTTAGTGTTCGTGGACGTTTTGGGCGGGGTGTATTTTTTCGGCCATTTCGAGTGCGTTTAATGCATGGAAGCTGATGTGCCAAAACCCCACTTTGTTTAGCACAAAAAGGAGACGGAACTTCCTCGATATGCAGGGACTTCTCGAGCGTGTGTGCCTAAACTGAAGGAAAGGAAGAAACATTTGCGATGCACTTCTACACAACCAAGAACTGTCTTAAAGTCAGGAGTCAATTCGAAATTAGCAACCGACAAAACCAAAATGAACATCGCTTACACCGGCCACCAATGACCTCCACGAGGAGCTCAAATAAACGAATAACATTTGTTTTTATACGGGGCAGTTCTTAATCTTATCAAGCTGAAATTAAATCTGCGATCTCAAACCGAAAGTTGAACAGCTCACGACCCAACCAAAGATATCGGGAGGTCCGTCTTTGCAATCGATACGAGTTTATCGATAACAACTTCACACAGACGCGCACCACTATCACATCCCGTCACCACCCGGTAACCGATATACCCACCAGCCCGCCTGTCGCATCGCCCGAGTTCAACAACCCCACCCCCACCCCCAACCCCGCTATCGATGCACGCGCACAAACTTCCGCCGTCCGGGGTACCCTGCGCCCTGCGGTGCTGCAATCACTACCGACTGAGACCTGGCATCGGCGACAGGGGTTGACGTCCCGGTCAGGTGGCGACCCGACTTCCGACAGGCGGCGGACCACACGGGTCGGGGGCGACACGTGTCGCGGGACGACACGTGTCGCGGGACGACACGTGTCGCCATGCCACCGCGTGCGTCACGCGCAGACGAACCGCAGACGGTCCGGCCGTGACGGGTTCAATACTGAGCCATCGTCGAGACATCGCGTGGCGACGTCCTTCTTCCTGACCCATAATGCAATGTAAATGCTGTATTTTTAACACTACACTTCTGCACCTCACTGTACGCACCCTACGCATCCATACGCACCGTACGCACCCGTACGCGCTCGCCGCACGCACTGTGAAAAGCGTGCCATCACAGGGCGAAAAGCGACCAATCGGGACGAAGGGACCACAAAGGACGGCCCCAGCGCCCTATTCTGGTTCGGTCAGTCCCCTCCGAATATCGGCGCCTTGCCCTGCTGCGGTTCCGCGTTCCGGGGTCCGTCCCAGGGGGAGGCGGCCAGGTCCGGGAGGGCAGGGGCCGGACCCTCACAGCTCAAACAAAGGAGCCCGGCGGGGCGCCGGTGGGGGACGGGGGTGCCGTCGAGACAGCTGAGTTTTTTGCCGGCGTGGGTGCACATGGGAGGAGGAATAGCTGCGGCTGTGGAGCAGCTGTGAAGCAGCTTCGCCGCAGCGCGTGAGAACTGCGAGTAGCAGGCTGGCATGTTACGGCGTTGCAAGGGAAATGGGCACCTTTCCGTATACTGCCACGCATCTGGAGATGGATCGCAAGAATATAACAAACAGCTGCACGCAGTTGGAGCATGCGTGATGCGTATGTCATTTCCCGTCAATTTGTATGCCTAGAGATTAGAGTTCTGTGGTGAAATGTATACTCTGATGGTGGCAGCTTCCTCCTAAATATACTCAAGAAAAGGGTTCCCTAAATTTACTTTAAAGTTTACTTGTTCATAGACTGAAACTTCCTAAATCCGTCTCAGTGACCTCCCCTACACCCGTCTGAAGCTCCCCCTGCTCCCGTCTGAAGCTCCCTCCGCTCCCGTCTGAAGCTCCCCCTGCTCCCGCCTGAAGCTCCCTCTGCTCCCGTCTGAAGCTCCCCCTGCTCCCGCCTGAAGCTCCCTCTGCGCCCGCCTGAAGCTCCCCTGCTCCCGTCTGAAGCTCCCCTGCTCCCGTCTGAAGCTCCCCTGCTCCCGCCTGAAGCTCCCCCTGTTCCCGCCTGAAGCTCCCCCTGCTCCCGTCTGAAGCTCCCCTGCTCCCGTCTGAAGCTCCCTCTGCTCCCGTCTGAAGCTCCCCCTGCTCCCGCTTGAAGCTCCCCTGCTCCCGCCTGAAGCTCCCTCTGTTCCCGTCTGAAGCTCCCTCTGCTCCCGCCTGAAGCTCCCCTGCTCCCGCCTTAAGCTCCCCCTGCTCCCGCCTGAAGCTCCCTCTGCTCCCGTCTGAAGCTCCCTCTGCTCCCGCCTGAAGCTCCCTCTGCTCCCGCCTGAAGCTCCCCTGCTCCCACCTGAAGCTCCCCCTGCTCCCGTCTGAAGCTCCCCCTGCTCCCGTCTGAAGCTCTCCCTGCTCCCGTCTGAAGCTCCCTCTGCTCCCGTCTGAAGCTCCCTCTGCTCCCGCCTGAAGCTCCCTCTGCTCCCGCCTGAAACTCCCTCTGCTCCCGCCTGAAGCTCCATCTGCTCCCGTCTGAAGCTCCCCTGCTCCCGCCCGAAGCTCCCTCTGCTCCCGTCTGAAGCTCCCTCTGCTCCCGCCTGAAGCTCCCTCTGCTCCCGTCTGAAGCTCCCCCTACACCCGCCTGAAGCTCCCCCTACACCCGCCTGAAGCTCCCTCTGCTCCCGCCTGAAGCTCCCCCTGCTCCCGTCTAAAGCTCTCCCTGCTCCCGTCTGAAGCTCCCTCTGCTCCCGTCTGAAGCTCCCTCTGCTCCCGCCTGAAGCTCCCTCTGCTCCCGCCTGAAGCTCCCTCTGCTCCCGCCTGAAGCTCCCTCTGCTCCCGTCTGAAGCTCCCCCTGCTCCCGCCTGAAGCTCCCTCTGCTCCCGTCTGAAGCTCCCTCTGCTCCCGCCTGAAGCTCCCTCTGCTCCCGTCTGAAGCTCCCCTACACCCGCCTGAAGCTCCCTCTGCTCCCGCCTGAAGCTCCCCCTGCTCCCGCCTGAAGCTCCCCCTGCTCCCGCCTGAAGCTTCCTCTGCTCCCGTCTGAAGCTCCCCCTGCTCCCGTCTGAAGCTCCCTCTGCTCCCGTCTGAAACTCCCCCTGCTCCCGCCTGAAGCTCCCTCTGCTCCCGTCTGAAGCTCCCTCTGCTCCCGCCTGAATCTCCCTCTGCTCCCGTCTGAAGCTCCCTCTGCTCCCGCCTGAAGCTCCCCCTGCTCCCGCCTGAAGCTCCCTCTGCGCCCGTCTGAAGCTCTCTCTCAGCTCCCGTCTGAAGCTCCCTCTGCTCCCGGCTGCAGCTCCCTCTGCTCCCGCCTGAAGCTCCCTCTGCTCCCGTCTGAAGCTCCCTCTGCTCCCGCCTGAAGCTCCCTCTGCTCCCGTCTGAAGCTCCCTCTGCTCCCGTCTGAAGCTCCCTCTGCTCCCGTCTGAAGCTCCCTCTGCTCCCGTCTGAAGCTCCCTCTGCTCCCGTCTGAAGCTCCCCTGCGCCCGCCTGAAGCTCCCTCTGTTCCCGTCTGAAGCTCCCTCTGCTCCCGCTTGAAGCTCCCCTCCACCTCCGTATACTGACACCTAGGTGACCGACTGAGTCGGCGGTCGGTCACCGCGCCAGCGTCAGCGCGCGTGGGCGACCCATGTGTCACCCATCCGCCCGCCGAGCCAGCTGTGTCAGTCGGCTGACACCGCTGACACCGCTGACACCCTTGTCACGCCCCGGGCGTCAGCGAGGCAGGAAGCGGCCCAGGACCCCGCGGGGCCGTCAGTCCGACCAGCCCCACGCAACCTCAGCACAACACCCGTGCTTAGTCACCCCACCGAACTGCAGGGTCAACGAACTGTTGCATACACAGCAGGGTGCGATCGGAGCACGGTATGGAGCAACGACCCGCGGCGGCTTCATAGCGCTGTATCGACGAACCTATGCACATTTAAATATATTACATATCAATATACACAAACACGAGTCTAGGAAATGTCGAGCGATAATCGATAGTCAGAAGTTGTTAAGAAATCATTAGTAACATGTTTGTTTACGCAAGATGAATTCAGATGTACGAAGGTTAGTTATTTTCCAATATATAAAGCGCCCTGTAGCGTCAATGATAACATAGCCTGGGTGTGTCTGGCACTGGCGTCAGATGTGATCCGACCGTCAGCGTGTTGTGGAAGGTTGATAGGCGAAGTGAAGGCTGCCAGCCTTCTCTTGGGTGGAAGATGCTGGACATTAGGAGGGAGGCGGTGATGCCAAGAAACGCTTACAGCTACTGCAGCTAACGAATGAAAAAGCGAGAAAAAAACGAAGTCGCGATAGGACAGCTTCCTAGTTATCAGCAATTCCACAAATGTGCTGCTATTAACCAGTTTTAACGATCAAATTCTGCGAATATTCTCCGCTTATTACGCACCGTTGAGGAAATGAGCAGCAATAAACGCTTCGGCAGCATCCGTTTGATATTTATCCGCTATCTCCAGCCATTAAACGTGTTGTTTTGCCCAAAACGCTCCTCCCCCTGTGAGATAGCATCTCACAATCAGTGGTCAGGACCCTCCTCTGGCCGGGGGCATTACACATGTCCCCGGGTCGCTTCAGAGCGCCGGGTGGTGTTCGCCGGACAATCTGTGTGGGATTCCGGCGAAACAAGGGTCGGTTCGAAGAAGGACCAGCGAGGTATGTATGAATGGCTTAGCATTACCCGGACGTTGTGTGGGCTTCGGAGGGTAGGGGGGGGGGGGCAGCATGAAACGGGGAGGGTCGACGGGATGGCGGATCATAGGTAAAAGTTGACAGGAATCGTCCCGATGTGTGGCCAACACGTTCCCAGTGGGGATGGGGTGTAAATTATCTGGCTTCGAAGGATCAACATCATCCAAAATAATGCTGACAAGTACATGACCCTTTTCATTTTACCAGTCAGCCAGCCACTGAACTCAGAAAGCCAGCCAGCCCAGCTTGCCAGGCAGACGGTCAGCACAGTCAGCCAATACACTGTCAGCACGCTGACCAGCCTTCCAGTCGTCCAGCTGGACAGTGGAAAACAGCCATACATACTCACAGCCCACTGAATACCGCCAGCTAGCAAGCGGCGCCTCTCCGCGCCCTCCCCATCCCTGGGGGTCATGCCCTCTGCCTCTCCTCATCCTGGGTCACAACCGATCCTCTCACCTCCCAGGTCATAGCCTCCCCCCCGCTCCTATCGGTCATCTCGCCACCTCTCCGCTCCCCTTAGGTTATAGCTGCCCCTCCCCATCCGCGGGTCCCAGCCACCCCTGCCATCTCTGGACCACAGCCGCCCTCCCCCAGGTCACAGTCCCCCCCCCCCGGTCACAGCCGCCCTCCCCCAGGGCACAGCCCCCCCCCCCCCCCGGCCACAGCCGCCCTCCCCCAGGTCACAGCCCCCGGTCATAGCCGCCCTCCCCCAGGTCACAGCTCCCCCCGGTCATAGCCGGCGCTTCCGTGAGCGGTCATCTCTGGAGGCGGCGGTGGCGGCCGGACACTGCCGCCTGATGGACGGCCTACCCACGCGCGCCGCCGCCGCCGCCGCCGCCGCCCCGGCCGGAGGAGGAGGATATCCACCGGTAATGGAGGCTCAGATGAGCGACCGTTCCGCCGCCGCCGCCGCCGCGCCACGGCCGCAGACATCTTCAGCACCGATCAGACACATTCAGCACCAATCGGACACCTTCAGCACCAATCAGACACCTTCAGCACCAATCAGACACCTTCAGCACCAATCAGACACGTTCAGCACCAATCGGCAGCACCACCGCAGCCACTGCCGGTACGCCCACATGATCAGGCCTGAGCCGTCACGCCCACATGATCAGGCCTGAGCCGTCACGCCCACATGATCAGGCCTGAGCCGTCACGCCCACATGATCAGGCCTGAGCCGGTACGCCCACATGATCAGGCCTGAGCCGGTACGCCCACATGATCAGGCCTGAGCCGGTACGCCCACATGATCAGGCCTGAGCCGTCACGCCCACATGATCAGGCCTGAGCCGTCACGCCCACATGATCAGGCCTGAGCCGGTACGCCCACATGATCAGGCCTGAGCCGTCACGCCCACATGATCAGGCCTGAGCCGGTACGCCCACATGATCAGGCCTGAGCCGGTACGCCCACATGATCAGGCCTGAGCCGGTACGCCCACATGATAAGGCCTGAGCCGGTACGCCCACATGATAAGGCCTGAGCCGGTACGCCCACATGATCAGGCCTGAGCCGTCACGCCCACATGATCAGGCCTGAGCCGGTACGCCCACATGATAAGGCCTAAGCCGTCACGCCCACATGATCAGGCCTGAGCCGTCACGCCCACATGATCAGGCCTGAGCCGGTACGCCCACATGATCAGGCCTGAGCCGGTACGCCCACATGATCAGGCCTGAGCCGTCACGCCCACATGATCAGGCCTGAGTGTACAGAGTCAGAGGAATTGCAGCCTAGTGATGAACATGATACAAAATACATGACGAAAAGGGTCCTTCTTTCGGTCAGACTTGCGGTCGGAGTTGGATGACAAGTTAGCTCGTTGAAACGACAAGAACGATAAGAGTGTATAAAGCAGTTAATTAGACTAGTATACTTCATTAGATAGAAGCAGACTGGTTATTGATTCGACACTGATTGAATCGATTGATTGAATCAAAACCCGCATCAAATCAAGGCCGATTGAATCAAAAGATTGTACGATTCAAGTGCACTGGTAAATTGTGAAAATGCATGCAGTCCTAGTGGCTACATTCATGTATACTGAAATATTGTATGAACAATGTAATGCAATTGAAATGCTGTAACAATGTTTTAATGATCATTACCGAGCGGGCGCGAAGCGCCCGTGAGGTTTCTCGTCAACTTACTAGACAAATGTACATTTGACCCGACCCGACCCGGCCATACAGACGCTTTTCGGAAGCTAATAACTTTGCAACCACTGCTCCGATTGAGATTGGGTTTTCACCATTGGATAGGGCCATCAAATCAATTTTGTTTTTGGTATGGTGCGTTCTGATAGAGGTGGTACCACAGCGCGTGGCAGTTGGCACACGCGAACGTCGACATGAGAAAAAAAACTTACAAAAATTATTCTTGATCAAAAATGGCTGTATTATTCCAAGCATTACTGTATACGCTGAAGCATGCAGCGCTCAGGACGTACTCCCTTTTGGTGGATTTGAGAAAGGAGACCATGAACAAATTTAATGCTATATGCATTAGTGTGTGTTGTCCATCCCAAAACTATATTGGAATATGACAAAAAGTGGCGCTGATGATTAAGAAAATGAAATCTGAAGAGCTTTTCTCGCTAAGATCAAAAATTGGTGACCGCAAGTCGATTTACTAGGAGACCATTTTCCTAACCTGTCGATGGTGGCGCCACCTATATCGCCGATAGTTCCGAAGCATATTATTACTGTTATATGACTCTGCAGCTGCTGTAAGCGATCATAAAAACCTGTGTTAGGGTAGACTGATGCTAACAGATTGAAACTAACCTGAAAATGCAAACCAAAGCTGTATTCACTCTATTTCCCAATCAGATGTGCAAAGGGAAAAACAAGTATCTCCATCTCATATGCATGGAACACCGGCCGCCGGTCTAACTCAGCTCGGCATTCGGCAGACTGAAGGCAGGAGGTGATAGGTTGTGGCGATGGAGCAGGACAGCCGGGTCATCCCCACTTGAAATGGTCGACAGGCTGCACCCCGATCGATGTAGGTACAGTGGCGTACCCAGGATTCACTCCAGGAGGAGGCATTTTATCAGGGGGCATAAGGTAACCCAACAAAACAAACTCACCGGATTTGGCCAACTATAGTTTTTTAGATGGGCATATTTTCACCAAAAAAAAAAATCCTTTAAAAAATCAAAAAAATCATTCATTTTTTCGAGCCCTATTTCCAAAGGGGCACATACGGCCAAGGGGGCACGTACGGACCTTCAGGAGGGGCAATTGCCCCGTGTACCGGGTACGGCGGGACAGCAGCTGGGCTTTCGGGATGTCCTGCAGGTCTTTGTCGCTGAGATATCGCAGGAGCGGTGACTGCGTCACCTCCGCTGAGCTCCAGTCGATGAGGTCGGCGTATCCTTCAGCTCCGAAGTTGACGTCAGGAAGCTTGAAGCTCCTGACGTCTTGCGTCTCCTGTAGCCGCGCAGCACGGATGAGACAGACCGCCTTCTCCCGGGCTTCCTGGTTGTCGTCAGCGACCATGGCGAGCAGCAGCTGTTCGGGATCGGCCCAGTATCCGTTCCTTTGCACCACCGCGCCGGTCGGACGATGGTGCCAACACACCTCCAAATCCGCCATAGGAGCTACCGCCTCCGTCACCCTGCGAGTTATCACTCCCACCACCCGATGAACCTCCGCCTCCGCCGTGGTCGCCTCCGCAGTCGCCTCTGTTCCAGTTTCCTGGCGAAATGGTCGCCATAAGTGCGGCCCTCCAGTGGCTGGTGGAACGTCTGGACCGGGACCTGGACGACCAGGTGGTCCTTTGCACGATCAACCAGTCGGCGCTGGCGGCCCTGAGACCTAGGACCTGGGCTACCCGCTCAGAGCTCGCTGCTGAGAACCGTTATCTGGCGCGCCCTGCTGGCCGTGGCACAAGAGGCTGCCGGGTTTACCTCCATTGGGTACCGTCTCACCGTAAGCTCGCTAGCAATGAGAGGACCAATGCGCTGGCCGAGGAGGCGTCGGCGCCACCACAGGAGGATGAGGCCACCGACACCAGGACGGTCCACCGAACAGCGGCCAGAGCCGCGCGGCCGAGCGTCACCGCAAGTTGGCCCTAGGCCTGGTATCGTGCCTTGACGGGTTCGCACGTCCCGCCACCGGTGACCGGCCTGAACCGGGCCGCGGCGGCCAACGTCCACCAGCTTCGTGCGGGCCACTGTCCCGGGTCGGCCCACTACTTACATCGGATCGGCCGAAACCCTTCCCGGCAGTACCCGCAATGCGACTCGCTCGGCTGCACGATGGACTGGTGCTTCATCTGCAGGGAGAATACCGACACCTCTGAGCACATCCTGCTGAGGTGTCCGGCCCTATTGTGTGTCCGGCTACGCCTGCTGGGCACTATATCGCCCAGACCAGAAGACGCGCGAAGCGATAGCGTGCGACAGCGACCCTGGCGGCCGCTGCCAGGACCCTCCACCAGCCATTCCATTCAAGGGTTTATTGACAACACAATCACGAAATAACACCCTGCAACTCATATTTCGATGAAGCTATGTTGTATGGGTATTCCGGGCCGTAGATTTACGCTGTGACATTTTCAGGCTCGCCCACCCAGCGGTTTTCAAGTTTTAACCTAAAAATAGTGTCGAAAATAGATGGCGCTAGTGTCTGCGACTGCAAAATGTAGATGTCGCAGTGATCGAAGATACCATTTTTGGACCCCCGAGAAAACTCGCTGGCGCTCACCAAATACCGACATTTAAACACTGATTTATCTATAAATCAACATTTTAGCATCATGCGCCACGAAAAATTACATTCCAATATAAATGTAAGATTTCACCTTAGGCTATGACACACCCTAATATGCATGTTTCCATTTGTATTGATTTGACATAAATTCACCTCATATATTTAAATGTTGAATCAAACGTGAATCGATTAAAATATTTGTTTGATTCTTTGAATCGGAACGAATCAATTCTCAAAATTGTATCCGTGAATCGAACGGTGATTGAATCGAACGGTGGTCTGTGAATCGAACGGTGGATGAACAGGTTTTTATGATCGCTTACAGCAGCTGCAGAGTCATATAACAGTAATAATATGCTTCGGAACTATCGGCGATATAGGTGGAGCATTCAGATTACAAAATGAATCATGATTTAATCGTTCCAAAAAAGTTGAATCAATAACCAGTCTGGATATAAGTGGCGCATTATTTTACGTGTGAGCTTACAGTGAGGCACTAATAGTGTGAGACAGTAATCAGAGACAAATAATCGCAGCAGATATTAATTTAGAGAAAAGTGTTGCAACAATAACGGTTATAGCTAATCACCAATGCCTTGCCCAGTATGAAACAGACAGTCTGTTTCCCTCCTATATTACTGATGTTGCAACACATAGTCATAACCCCTTATCTTCGGAGGGCACTAAAGCTGGCGCTGATCACGACTGGCCCAGGGACAGGCAGGTGATGTTTGCCGCTGGAGACACGGACCGATTCGATCGCAGCTGTGTGTTATCTTAGCGCGCATCGCCAGCAGTAAAGAAGTAACTTTCACCCGTGTCCGCGCGCCTATGCAATGCAGACTCCGACAAAGGTGGGGTGTGGGGGTGCACGCGTGGTAAAAGTATCAGCTCGACACGAGCGAGGGGCTGAAAGAGTGAGATGTAAGGATCGAACGAGATAGCTTTTCACTGAAAGTAAGCTACTTCGTTGCATGGACATCTCTCCTAAATATATTGCAATGAGTGTTGTACCTGGTTAGGGTAGGTTGATATTCATCTACTGATTTGTTTTTGCTTGGTGTTTGAGGATGGATTTCGAAAATGGGTTGGACTTCTATACTTCCAAAACCACAAAGCTGGTAAAACTGATCTTTTCCAGCTTCTTCCAGGGTGGCCGGCCATCGACCACGCTGTGGTCGTGACTCGGTCCATTATGATGACAGCGGGTGGCGGAGGGCCGCGTGGCAACCCCATTCCAGCACCTGCCCGGAGCTCCCACGGTCCGGCCGCGTCCCACCGCGATGCTCCCCACCCCGGGGGCGGTCCGGTCCGGCCCTCCCGGCTCCTCTCGGGTCCTCCTGCGCGCTCCCGACCGTTCGCCACCCGGCGTCCCCACTCCTAGGGAGGCATTAACCGGGTGTCGGCGGCGGCGGCGGAGGACAAAAAACGCGGAAGGGAGCGGAGATCCGCGTCGTGCCGCGACGTGCCGGGTTTCGGAACACGGGACGCGGGAGAAAGGACGCGGGGCGACAGGAGGCCGGCTGTCAACAGGTGCCCAGCGTGGACCGGGGTGGGATGGAGGAGGAAGGCGCCGCTCAGTCCGGCGAGAGTCGAGACTCGACGCCACGTGGCCACAACGGGACGCCGGAGAAATGACGTGCTGTGCTGTACGGGCATGCCATCATTATTGTCGCGCGACTGAGGAAAGGTGAGAAATTGTAGACCTCTACCGCATGACTGAGAAAGAATACAACACTGCGGTTTGGGACATGGAAACGGGGATGACATTGGGTAAGCCATGACTAGAAACCTGAGCGTAGTGTATTCAAGATGGGAAAACATGTAAAAGTTTATAGGGAATATTTCACCTTGGGAAAAGTACGTGGAATGATGGAAAAGTGTCCTGATTACGGTTCCTGGCATTCGTTTGTGTGGGAAAAATAGCAATTTGCTATAATTAGGAAAAATATTAATATTTGTACATGTGACGTCACAAGAATGAATCTTGCGTCACCAAAATGAGTTGTGACGTCATACCGGCAAAAGTCTATATACTTGAATCAATATGTAGACAACACTAACAACCTCGCTCGGTTCAAATAGCGAAAACTAAGTGCGGTAGAAATCACAGTGGAGTAGTGATGACGTATGCGAAACGTCACGAGATTTGTCCATTTAAAATAAAACCAAACAAACCCAACGGCTTTTGCGTTGAAACTCAGCAATTAGGTCGTTTTGGAAGGATTTTTTTCTTCAGATTTGGAGATGTCTCAGTACGCTCCACAATCATACCGGCAAAAGTCTATATACTTGAATCAGAATATGTAGACAACACTAACAAGAGCCCGTAAACTATCTCAGTAAAAAGTTAATGTTAAAGGTGAAATATTCCGTTTAACCCGCGAGTCACTGGGGGGGCTTTTTAGCCCCCCCCCCCCCCCCTTAGGAATATTAGGAATATCTCAACAACTAAGGCAGATATTGACGCCAAACTCTCAATACCTTTCCGGGCATCATTTTACACCTTTTGTGCAAAAATGAAGCAATTTCGTCAGAAATTTTTCGAGATATGGTGAATTTAGTGACGTCACTAAACACGATTTTGACACAAAAATCAGCTAAACTTTGCCAGGCCGTACAAATGCCACATTTGAAGCAAAATGCAATCGAAAAACGCTAAAAGTCAGAAAATTGCAAGGGCTAGAAACCAGCTATCTCGAAATTGCGAAAATTTTGGTTTTTGACCCCAAAAATCTCAACAACAAAAATTAACGCCCACAAAATCACATTTTTCAAAGATATTAAAAAAACGGAATATGTCAGATAACGACATATGGGCAACTACCATACCAAATTTCAAAATGATATCATCTTTTTTGACTGACATGGCATATAAAGTATGGGTAAATCATGACCACCACTCACGCCACAGAAAGTATATATTCTCGGTTCGCAAAAACAGCTCCATAAATAGATATACACACAAGAAGCTTCACATTTTGCATCAATAGATATACACACAAGAAGCTTCACATTTTACACCAATACAATACGTATCGAAACATCATCAATAAGTTAGTTAACCACCACCTGCTAACGACGAGCCCGTAAACTGTACAGTATTAGAAGAGAGTGCGCAACAGCGTATTCAGTGTCGAAACACAGCGTCGACACAGCGTCGACAGCGCTGAAATATACAACATACAGCTCTAGAAGCCACAACCACAATTCCCAGCACCTTTTCCGAAAAGATACATGCAGAGGGAATATAATTACACGCTAAGTAGATTAAGAGAGAAAAGCGGAGGGATAGCAAAAATAAAAGACGAACAACTGACTTTTCGGGTGGCTGAGCTGCTGCAGAGTTTGCGGCACCAAATAATCAGCTGGAAAATAACAGGTCATAAGTGAGACCACACACCTGGTCAAAACACTCAAAACTAAACAAAACAAGACAGACAGAAAACGTAAGAACTCATTAGGTGAAACAAAAGGGTACAAACATCACGCAGCTCGCAACTAAAAAAGTAAAACGCAAAGGCATAGCATAAGAAGGCGTTGGACAGAAACAGAAGGACTCAAACTCAGCGAACGTCACGGTCTTGGCTCTTGGCTGCTCCATTTCATTTCGCTGCAAGCTGATAGCAGGTGACGCGCACCAAAATGTGGCTTTTCACTGAGTTGATCCCAGTTATTTCGTCTGCGAGGGTAGAAATATATAATGTTTATGTTGCTCTAAGCTTGGCCCCATGAAAGGGATATTGAAAGACCTAAGGGACACGTACACTACTATTAAATATTGTAATATCGTTGTATCGTATTGACTATTGCCTCATACTGTCGAATAACTGCTCAGGCATAAGCATTAAGCATATCCTCGCCAGTAATTTTATATCCTCCCACTCCCGATCGTATACACGCCAATGAGCGCATGGCATGCGCTAAATCCTGTATATAAACCATACAACCTCACATAAAATAAATGTAACCGCAAATTAAATCCACCTAGCCGTCACGACGACAAAGCAGCACATTACGACACATCCACGTATGTAACGCAATCCCCATAGTCTCTGCAAACAGACCTTCTACGAACCAGCATACAATACAGTTTGATTCTGCGGTTTTCCTCGGCCATTGAGCCGCCGTCACACACCTCCCTCCCTCTACCCCGTAACGTCACACACCTCCCTCCCTCTACCCCGTGACGTCACACACCTCCCTCCCTCTAACCCGTGACGTCACACACCTCCCTTCCTCTCCCTCGGGACGCCCCCCCCCCTCGGTTCGTTACGCCTCACCAGGCTCAGACCACATCCCACCACGAGCCATCGGCCGCGTAGTCCCTGAGAGTCGCCTCCTCTGACATCATCCCCGGCGGGCGACAGGCCGGCCACCGCAGCTACCTCAGCAGTTCTGTCACGTCACACGAGTCACGCTCGCGACCCGCTTCCCCGCCCCTCCCTGTCACCCATCCCGTCCTCCTCCTTCTCCCTCTCAAGAGGAGGGGGACTGCATATATGGGCACACGACAGGCGCGTGTGCGCGTGTGCGCGTGTGCGCGTGTGCGCGTGTGCGCGTGTGCGCGTGTGCGCGTGTGCGCGTGTGCGCGTGTGCGCGTGTGCGCGTGTGCGCGTGTGCGCGTGTGCGCGTGTGCGCGTGTGCGCGTGTGCGCGCGTGCGCGCGTGTGTGTGTGTGTGTGTGTGTGTGTGTGTGTGTGTGTGTGTGTGTGTGTGTGTGTGTGTGTGTGTGTGTGTGTGTGTGTGTGTGTGTGTGTGTGTGTGTGTGTGTGTGTGTGTGTGTGTGTGTGTGTGTGTGTGTGTGTGTGTGTGTGTGTGTGTGTGTGTGTGTGTGTGTGTGTGTGTGTGTGTGTGTGTGTGTGTGTGTGTGTGTGTGTGTGTGTGTGTGTGTGTGTGTGTGTGTGTGTGTGTGTGTGTGTGTGTGTGTGTGTGTGTGTGTGTGTGTGTGTGTGTGTGTGTGTGTGTGTGTGTGTGTGTGTGTGTGTGTGTGTGTGTGTGTGTGTGTGTGTGTGTGTGTGTGTGTGTGTGTGTGTGTGTGTGTGTGTGTGTGTGTGTGTGTGTGTGTGTGTGTGTGTGTGTGTGTGTGTGTGTGTGTGTGTGTGTGTTTTCGCCGTGCCGCCCGCATTGCACGTTTTTTCGGCGCGGCCACTCCGTTAGTATGCGCGGCGTTCCGTCTTTTGTGAATGCACTGTGTGACCCACTTTCACGGAGTGTTGCGTCACAGCCGCTGTGGAGCTCGGCTCGACCCGGCTGACTGGCTGGCTGGCCGCTACCTTCGCCGCCCGCCGCCCCGCAGCCGTCACCGCTGGCATGAACAGGCCAGCCATCACAGGGTAGGAGTAATCACAGGAGCCGTCACATGAGCCGTCACAGGAGCAGTCACACAGGAGCCGTCACAGGAGCAGTCACAGGAGCAGCCACAGGAGCCGTCACATGAGTCGTCACAGGAGCCGTCACACATGAGCCGTCACACATGAGCCGTCACACAGGAGCAGCCACAGGAGCCATCACAGGAGCCGTCACACAGGAGTCGTCACAGGAGCCGTCACAGGAGCCGTCACACAGGAGTCGTCACACAGGAGTCGTCACAGGAGCCGTCACACAGGATCCGTCACAGGAGCCATCACAGGAGCAGCCACAGGAGCCATCACAGGAGCCGTCACACAGGAGTCGTCACAGGAGTCGTCACAGGAGCCGTCACACAGGAGTCGTCACAGGAGCCGTCACAGGAGTCGTCACAGGAGCCGTCACACAGGAGCAGTCACAGGAGCAGTCACATGAGACATTATTACTGAAGTTCTCACAGGATGAGAACGACTCGTCGTAAAATGGGAATATTTTCGTAGCGCCGTAACATGGCGGGAACCATTAAAAAACAGCCACTCGCAATCTCCAAACAAATCTCCAACGTACGTGATATGAGCCATCAAGGATGTTTTGCCTGATAAGGGGCCGATGACCACTATGGCCTCGCCCTGTGCCGTGCCGCGTACCGACTGGGTGCCCCCGGGGCACGCGAGGCTGGCTGTGGCCGCGGCTGACTGAGCTTTACAAGCTGTCTGGCCTTCGGTGGCCTTCGGTGGCCTCGGGCGGCCTCGGCTGGCGGCGAGCCGTATGTCGTGTACAGCATACGTCAGTCACTGCGCGGACTCCAGACGGCGCTGCAGTACTGGGAACGGCGAGTTGCATAACGAATAGTCGATAAAACTACGATTAGTTGGGGTTATGGCGACTAAAATGACCTACGCAGAAATTCTGCATCGTGATGGGGAGTAGGGAAGATCCAGTAGCTTGTCACTAAGCCTCGAAGCCGACAGCTCAGCTTTGGCAATAATCTGGATTTCCCTACGTCGTCGAGTGTTTACAAATCTGACTAAAAAAGCCGTACTTTCCTTCACTCTTCATTCACTTCACATCTTTGTCATTCACTTCACCAGCCACTTCTCTCCGAAATTCCTAATCATCAGCTCAGCCTGTCCGTCGTTCCGTGGAGCCTCCTTACATGGCCCCGAGTACTCCCATGGCCCAGCTGAGTCGAGGCACACAGCTGCAGCGCGGGCCTTGCGTCCCAACAGCGCACAGCACTCGGACTCCACCGACCGCGACAGAACCGGCTACCCGCGCCGCGGTCGCCGCAGCCGCGCCGGTTTTTGTCGCAACTCCCACCCCAGCCGACCGGCCGGCCAGCACGCGCGTAGCACCGGCTTATCCGACGCTGGGGCTGTAGGGACGAGCGTGGTGTATGATGTGGATTTTATCGTCAGTGGAGAATTATCGTGGTGCATTTGAGGGTTGTCATAGCTCGCATCAAAGTCGAGCACTTGACGTTCCACAGAACGAACGCAAGGGTGTGGCCAAGCCCAATCGTAATGCAAGCGTAATGCAAGCGTAATGCACAAAATGGCTAGGGTCGTTTGAAATTCCAGCAACGAAATGCACTGACTGGTTCTCCAGCGATGACTTGTCCTTTTGAGCCATCCACATTGACTCTGCTCGCTTTCGCCTGGCAGATTTTCCTCCGGGCCAGACAGTGCACCCCCGTCCCTCGCAACCCAGCGCAGTAGCCACCTGCTGGTCATCCTGTTGCACCATCACAAGGGCGGGGCGCGCTCGCGTCTTTCTGCCCGGAGGTCGTCGTGCCGCGAATGGTGGGCACGTTGGCACACCCATGATACTGGAGGGTATTGATATATATATATATATATATATATATATATATATATATATATATATATATATATATATATATATATATATATATATATATATATATATCTACAATTGAATCATCTGAGAAGGGAGCTTTGTCAACCAGGCCTCGTAATGTATGGAGTACATGACGCAGAGCTGGTTGCGTTGACTCCGTGTGGGTTGATATGGGCAAATATATTGACGCCAACGCGAAGTAAGGTGAAGTCGGGGAGTTCAGCAGCTGATGTATTGCCACTTAGGATCGTATGATTCCACAATATAAGATCCATAAGTCAATGATACGAAATCGAGGCATGAAACCAATGACACATTACTAAGCGATCATGTGATTTTACAATATAAGATCCATAAATCAATGATGCGAAATAAAGGCATGAGCTTGATTAACAGCGTACAACTTCGGCTCCAACCGTGTATTTTTTGTCTGACTAGAATTACGCTTCGTCGCTCACTGCAACAAATCCCAACTGCTCCCTGTCATGTGATAAAAAGGCCCGCCAGCTGGCGATTGTCACTGACGACCCCCCCCCCCCCCCCCCCGACTCACCCCAGCCTGTCCACACCCCACCCACACACCAGCTTGGGGTCCAAGTCTCCGCCAGTGGCCTGGCGAACCCATCAGGATTCCACCGTCTCCCGAGCTGCTATGAACCCAGACGTCAACGCACCCACGAACAAATACACCCGCGAGCGAGGCGATTGGAGGAACACGCGTGTACACAAAACACAAAACACGCTTCGCTATCGCCCAGCTCGTGCACTTCATGATTCACGGATGAGTGCGCGTCACGAGCGGGACAAAGGTGCCTCAGGTCAACCGCCTGGGGCAGTAACCGCTCCTCCGCCCCACCTCTCACCCCGTTAAAGTGACGCTATTGTGACGTTATAGTAGCTTCTACACACCGGAACAGTGACGATTTGTGTATCTGCAGTAGCCGCTATAATCCGTTTAAGTGCCGCTGCTTGAGTTATGCAGTAGCTACTACACTCTGTCCCAGTAGTGAATGTTTGCCCTGCCACTACGCTGGGGCATCCCACACTCCACCTCTAGCGGTGGAACCACCGTCAGCATTTACCGTAACCCCATCCTGTGCCCACGATTCACTGCATTAGAGGATGACCCACATATTGCCGGAGGCACCGGTGGGGGCGGGACAACAGGGGGCCGGCGGACGGACCGTCCCCCCCCCCCCCCCCCCGCTCCACCACCCCCGCCACCGCCGCAGCGCCCCGCCACCGCCGCGGCGGGACGGAGAGCCGCGAGCAGCGATGAAAGTGCCGGGCGGTGGGCGCATGTTTTGCGGCGCGCGTTGCGACACTGCCAGCCGGCGCCTGGCGCGGCGCGGCCCGCCTGAGGGTCCTCTACAAACACAGGCTGGTACCCCGCAGCTGGAGTCTCCGCTGAGACTGGCCACGGTCATAGCGAGACGGCTCTGATAAACGCCAAATCACCTGGCAATCACCTGCTTGTTTGTCATGCGTATGGCGCGTCCGGCGTCGCATGGCTACCCTCTCCTTACATCCATTATTCCCTCTGTCTCTGGCTTCCTTTTTTATCCAAAATTCATCGCCGTAAAATGTAAATAACGCCGCATCTGTCCTATGATAAGCGAGCGTCTCGTTTTACCGAACAGCCGATATTCCACTTTCCCGTCCCATTTGTATGCAGCTGATACTCCGCGGCCTGCCCTTCTCCGCATCTCGGTTCTCTAGCCGATACCCCGCTCCTCCGAGCCGTATTCTGCAAATACAGCCTGTCGCCACAGCCTCACGTTCTGACGGCATAGCAGTTTCCCTTGCCCAAGGTGCACACGGAGCGCCCCCGGCTGGTGGTATGTGACACTGTTACAGCACACAGTCCGCCGGGCAGCGGCCGGCACCTAGCGGCCCCCTCCGCCCCCGCCCCCCGCTCCCCGCTCCCGGCCCCCCGCTCCCGGCCCCCGCTCCCCGCCGCCGCTGCCTCACGCGAGCGTCTTGACGCAGCCCGGTCGTTGACCCCGGGTGGCGGCCAGCCGTCGTCACAGAGCCAGACTATCTGTGGCGCGGGTGGCGTGTGGCGCCCCCGGGTCCGTATCACACGCGTCACGCGTCACGGGCGCACACTGCGATCGGCCGATGGCCCGAGGCGACGCGTGGCACGCGCCGGTGGAGCTCGCCAATACATATGCGATCAGGCGTAACTCCAATGTATGCAGCATATCAAATAGTTCAGACTTGGACTTTGATCAACTATAGATAGCAAAACGCATAGCTATAAATTACATCAGCTCCTTTGGCAATGGCTGGATATCTAACCGCTAAAGTTCGAAGGAACGTTTCCCGCAGGTAACATTTGAATCCCCACCGTAATCTTCACTACGCTCTGAATCCCCAACGTACCCATACATTACATATCCTTTGAATCCCCACCCCACCGTATCGCTAGCTATACCGTCTGAACCCCCACCGTACCCTATTTACCCGCTAAATCCTCATCGTGACTGTTTTACCATTGCAGATCTACGATAAATGTCAAATGAACTATTGATTTACGTACTCGCACAACACTGGTAGCCAGTACGGACTAGGCATCTACATGGACCAGCAGCGAAATCGACGAAAACATAGTGTTAACGTTCACGACTATTCGTGAGCTTGCTTCATGTAACGTTTCCACATTCCGTGTCCCATGGGCAGCGGCGACAAAGGAAAGTTAAATAATGCATTTAGTCGCCCGAAAGACACGTACAGATTGATGTGCCCATTCACACCCACATATAATTGGCTGCAAATCCACGCCCACAGGAAGATAACAGGACAACTCGCCCAATTATACGTGTGATAGATAAACGCATTCACAAAAGTGAATACTGGGAGCAAATGGGCTGTGGGGGACCATACGTTTACAATGGGACGGTCTGCTCATGGACGGAAATAATCACGTAATTTCCCACAATGGTGGAAACATATGTTAGCAGCAGACGAATGGTCGTGATGCTAATTCGCGAAGCATTACTAATATAGCGTCACAGACTGGGTGTGCCCGTAAAAATGGATACCATAAATGTAGCGTATGCCTGAGCCGAGCCTCGTCAAACAAACTAGTCATTCCGTGGTTAGACCGTGACGTTCGCTGAGAGAAAAGGACACGCAACACCATGCCTAGCCAGTGACGAAACCAATCAGGGGGCGTGTCGCAAGCCGCAGCTTTGTGTGTACCGCCGCCTTGGAGGACGATCACACAACAATGGGGAGGAAGGGGGCGGGGCAGGGCGGGGTGGGGGCGCCCCGGGCGGCTGGCGAACCGGCCTCCTCCGGGTGACGATGCCCCGAAGGCATAAACCACTACTGACCTTTCATCGACCTGGCGGCTGTGTTGCTGGCCTGCGCGTGTTCTATGCTGGCGGCGTGGTGCCATGTCATGGCCGGGTACATCCTGGCCCCGCACCACGCTCGCCCCTCTCCACTCACGTCCCTCACCAGCCGCGCAGGTCAGGTCACCACGGGTCACTAGGGCCGCGCCATGGCGGCCGTCGGTAGCGCACGGTCACGGCCAGGTCAGGTCAGGTCGGGCGCGGTCATAGCGCCCCTGCACCGTCACCAACCGCGCGCACTCCGGACTCGGTCTCCAGCCACACCCTCCGATATACCCTGCGGTGCCCTGCGGCAGTGTTCGCAGGCTCCGCTGTGACTGGGAGCGGCACGCACCTCAACCCGACCCGACGCGCCGACGGTGACTGGACAGCGCTGCGCGCCGTCCGGCGGCCGCTCCGGCGGCGGCGAGCGGCGCCCGGGGCGGTCCACTCTCTCGGGACGGGGGAGGTCCGTAGCCCGCGGCGGCGACCCCGTGCGCCGTGGGTCACCCCGAGGCGGTGCAGGTGACGCGCGGACCCGTCGGCCCCGGGGAAGGCCCCCAGGGTACGCCACAGTTGGTGGTGATATATGAGAGCTCGTGGTTCGGATGGGTTCAGAGTAGCTCAGGTGAGAGCAGTGGGTTTCTGAGTCAGCCGCTCTCTTGTGATAGATTAGATCACAAAGCAAACAGTAGGACGCGAGCTGATACCAATGCTATAACCTCCTGGGAAAAATAATGATGGTAAAATCGCTGATTGTACTGACCAACGATGGGACAAATAAAACTGCATTAGTTTCGCACAAAAACATTGTATATACTAGAACGTTTATATAGTCAAACACATCCAGTGCCCGATGTCTTGCAAGGACCAATAAGTTAGAATTAAGGGATAGCTTTCTCTCTCCTAAAAGATAGACCATTCGCAGTCCGCTGAGTTTTGTTTCTTGTCTGATGCAATCGAATATGTAAACGATGTTTCTGGCTTAGCCAGGCTATGCATGCAATCATAGCACAAGAGATATATTTAGATCAGAATAAGAAAGACGGGTCTCATATTTTGCAGAAGTCGGCTATTTATACCAAACTTAAAGGGACACTCCCACCTTCCCAAAAGTTGTCAGATGTACGCCGCTTGTGGTGCAAAATATGAAGTAATTGCTGCCGAACACGATTATGACATTTGTTTCTCGCAAACAGTGCCCAATTTAATAAACATTTAAGTTTTAATATTTGGGTTGATGACGTTATATTGAGATCTAGAGCTATACAGAAATCCTTTACGCTGCCAAAGTATGGCACAATTATTTCGAGACAATTCTGGCGCTTTGAATACAAAACAAACCAATTACTAAACCATTTGAAATGTAGCAAATATCTCCAAGTCTAACCTTAAAACAAGTCGACTATCATCACCATTTGGTAAAGAGAGGTGACGTCATCGGCTTTAGACCCCTATTCAAATACACGTGGGGTTTATTCGTTACAATTGTCAAGACCAAGCTCGAATTTCTTTTTGATTAGACCTATGTGGTTGTTTTAACTGCTGCCCTACTTAATTTCAATGCAAATCCAACAACATGGCTATCTCAACTAAAACTAATGTCAAGGTGGGAGTGTCCCTTTAATTATGACGCTGTGTCGAAGACACCTGATGGAAAGTCTCCTTTGCTAGATTGCCTGAGAATACCTTCCGCTTCTGGCATCATATTTTGAAAGAAAAATGTGAACATACGTGACATGTATAATGCATGACATGTCTTGACAATTGACACGTATAAACTTTTTGCATTTTTGCATTTCTATTCATGATTCAAGGTCGGCAATAGCAACATACAGGGTGGGCCAGAAATAAGTAAGCCGAAATTTTATCTAATAAAATCTTTATTTTTTGTCATAAAATCAAAAATCGGGTGTGATAATATTGACAATAAAATGGCACGACAGATAAACAGCCCATGACGGCACTGCCTGACATACACTAGTCGTCCTGACGGCTGACCAGACATGTGCATGGATCCAGGGAAGGATCTATGATCCCAGTGGATCCCACGGCAAAAATACAATGTTTGATCTATGGTCCCATGGATCTCACGGCAAAAATATAAGGTTGGATCCATGATCCCAGTGGATCCCACCGCACAAATACAATGTTAGATCCATGATCCGGTGGATCCTACGGATAAAAAAATACAATTTTTGATCTATGATCTTAGTAGATCCCACGGCAAAAATACAAGGTTGGTTCCATGATCCCACTGGATCCCACGACATAATTCAAGCATGTTTTTTAAGAATCCCATGGTAAAACCGCAATGCATTCATGACTCATGAGCCAACATTGATTGCAATCTTGAATCACATCTGACATCAGTCTCAAAAGTTACCGTCCTTAATTCATAATAATATTAAATGTCAGGAAATGTCAGGAGTTAGGATGTGTCCGGTTATGATAAGTTTACCCTATAACAATAACACTAGCATCAACATGTTGCTTCAGAACCTAACAATAACGTTTTTCAAGTTAGTTCTGAACTTATGCAAAAATATGAACAAAAAGTAGAGTTGACCTGTACTATTTTCTACACAATTGCCCACATTGCATTGCCGTCTACATTTGTATTTTACCAAAACCAACCTATCCCATTTCATGCTGATTCAAGCCTTTTCAACTCACTGTTTCACATCAACATCGTAAGAATAGGGCCGAATTGCTGGTTTTGATTATCAAGTCAAAATCACCAACACCTTGAGACGAAATATGTTCCGGTATCTTCCGTTAAAAATAGCACATCCACCGAAATATTCCCATTCCCACTCACATGAGAAAAATGTAAATTTTTGTCTTCCGACTCTCACCAAGGCCATAAATATAAGGTAGAACCGTCCCTGCTACGCAGTATCTGACATGACGTCACCGAAGGCATACTTATTATCTGGCATAGCAAGCTAAATATATGAAACACTACTTCGCAAGTGACATACATGTAAAGTAGTAGACATGACGTCACCGAAGGCATACTTATTATCTGGCATAGCAAGCTAAATATATGAAACACTACTTCGCAAGTGACATACATGTAAAGTAGTAAGTACATCATCAATAATGTATGTTAAACAGTATCAAGTCTCATATTAATGACAAGGAAACTCACAGGGATCTAAAAAGTAATGCCCAGGTGACGTCACCGGGGGCATCTATTGGAACAGCTTATAAGCATTGGGATGACAACAGCCTGCCGGCTTACAAGGCCACGCGAAATCAAATCATAAATGACACAATTGCGCCAAATAAAGGTTGAAAAATTGCTACCATATTAAGAACTTCTATTTGACAGTAAATTTTCCTTTGATACCACGAAATATTATTTACCTAGAAAATTAATATCTCCTTTTTCTTCTTAGAAGACATGTGAAATAATGATCCGTGGGATATAACCTGACTACTGACTGATGAGTGACGACTGTGTCTATCTTGTTGAGTCATTGTGACAAGCAGAAAAGTTCAACATAGTACCTGCAGCTGCCACTGAAATACTGATTGACTGATTTCCAAAGGTTCGTTTTATTTTATGTGCAACCTTAGAAATCAGTCAAATTATTTCGAAAAGCTTCATCGCCGGACGCAAAGTAGCATTACTAACGTCATAGGTACAAAGTACCTACACAAAAATCACTAGTTGATGGCATAATGGCGTTCGATAATAAATTACACTTGCGTTATCTTTAGCCGGTGCCTTTACATTCATTTATTCTTGTTCACTTTTTGGTATGGTGGCCTGGTTCATGGTTGGTATTTATAATAATTTGACTATATGTCCTATAGCATAACAGAGAACGCCAACCATTCTTATGCATTAATACATTTGCTCCCGCACTCTAATTGGCCAAAAGACATGACGTCATAGGACTAAACAAAAGTGTTTGGGATCAGATGTGCATATGATGACTGACATTGAAATCATTCGACATTGAACTTCTGACATTGTAACCAGTTCTACGCGCCCTAATCCAGCAACAACAACAACATAACCAGTTATCCATTTATACTGATTATACGGCCTTGATTGAAACCTTCCGAGATTGGGTTTGGATTTAAAAGTCTTCTGTGTTCACTGGTTTCAGATTTTTAGAATATTTGATTGAAGGAGGTACGTTTTGGTTGCTGTAAGTATCTGATGCTTCATACTGACACCATGAATTGTGTATTGGTAATTGGTATTGGTATGATTTTTACGCTGTATATTATTTTTACATCTTCAATTTTGATGCTGCTTCAGCTTTTAACTTTCCTTTGATATTGATTTGAATGTTTTGTTTGCACAGCTGCCATTAATTAATATATCCTGGATCTACTTGATCCCACGGGGTCTTTTGTTGGTCTAGATCCATGATCTCAGTGGATCACACGGCAAAAATACAATGTTAGACCTTTGATCCCTTGGATCCCACGGCAAAAATATAAGGTTTGATCCATGATCTCGTGGATCCCACGGCACACATATAAGATTGGATATATGATCTCAGTAGATCCCACGGCAAAACTGAGAGGGTGGATCTATAATCTCAGTGGATCCTGGATCCAGATCACTGGGATCAGATCCCGGGATCCATTTTTGGGATCGATGCACATGTCAGGACTCCCGACTCTTCACATCAGGTGCTCGATATGCGCACCCTGACGCTCTTTCACTAGCAGTAGACGGACGTCCTTGAGGTGCAGAGCTGCTCTGTCGATCATATCCTCAGGGATTCGGGCCACTTCACGGATGATTGCGTCCTTCAGCTTGGTCGTGGCCTGTAGTCTCCCCGTACACACTCTATCTTTAAAATACCCCCACATGAAAAAGTCTAGCGGGTTGAGATCCGGACTGTAAGGGGTCCATGGGATCGTCGACTTGAGGCGGATGTGCCGTTTTTGGAAATGTCTTCGCACCCAGTCAAGTGACTCTCGAGCGGTATATGGCGTCGCACCATCTTGCTGGAAAATTCACGACTGCGCGGTGGTCGTCTCCTTCCCAATCCTCCCCAGACATTTCCAATAACGGCACATCAGCCTCAAGTCGACGATCCCATGTGCCCCTTACAGTCCGGATCTCAACCCGCTAGACTTTTTCATGTGGGGGTATTTACAAGATAGAGTGTATACGGGGAGACTGAAGACCACGATCGAGCTGAAGGACGCGATCATCCGTGAAGTGGCCCGAATCCCTGCGGACATGATCGACAGAGCAGTTCTGCACCTCAAGGACGTCCGTCTACCGCTAGTGAAGGAGCGTCGGGGTGCGCATATCGAGCACCTGATGTGATGTGTCAGGACGACTAGTGTATGTCAGCCAGTACCGTCATGGGCTGTTTATTTGTCGTGCCATTTTATTGTCAATATAATCACACCCAAGTTTTGACTTTGACAAAAATAAAGATTTTATGAGACAAAAAAACTTCGGCCTACTTATTTCTGCCCTCCCCCCCCCCCCCTGTGTAAAATCACGTGTAAAAACACGTGATTAACTACCAAGAAAGTTAACCCAATTTATCAAGAAATTCGAATTCAGCCCGAGTTATGGAATATAGAATATAATTTCCCAATCGTGTCCCCATAAGATCCTGTTCCCACGACCCCTCAACCCAGCGTCACATGTCGCACGTGCAGCCAAACCAACTCCGGCCACAACACTACCAGGTCGTCGCGTCATTATCGGGTCAGTGGCGGATTTCCATTAGCCGCTGAGACGCGACCCGGTCATCCGGCTCGCCGCTCACCAGTGCAAGGATCAGCATGCAGCACACGTCAGTCAGGCAACTCATTGCATCATTGCACGCATACTGCCATCTTTACCGTCTACTGTCATCTACTGACCGGCATCATTGCACTATACCGGGTCACAGGCATCCGGCTAGCAGGCGGCCCTCGTGGGGCATCGGCAGACGTTTTCGCAACCCCGAACAAGATCCGGTCCTTACATGAGGCAACCGTTCTCTGTGGAGGGGATCAGATTCCAGGCAATTATACGTTCATTCCTGTCGGTTGACTGAGGATTACAACCAGCTGTCTTGAGTTTCGGCAGCGTTGCCCCGTAGATTCACTTTTGTATTGTTAGTTTTTCACGAATGGGATTTTTATATTAACATCGTGCAGGTACGCTACATAGTTGCGTTACGTGGGTCCACGCAACTTCATACTCACAAAGTATGTATAAATTAAACAAGTTTGGTAAAAATAAGGGACACGACAGATTGCCTTTCCATAACGCTCCGTTCGAGACCTTGAGGAAGACTTATCTCCTTTGCACGTCATTGTTGAAGATGCGTAGTACGCATGTTACCACAGACAAGCGATTGCTTCATTCTAAAATCTCCATCTTCATTTTGAAAATATAGTTCCAAGATTGCAAAAGGAAGGCTGAGTTACGAAATACTTACGCGGAAAACCACGTTTTGTGCTGTTTTCATTGCATGCACCCAACTACAACTAATCCAAAGTACATAATAAATCAATAACAGCGTTACAACAAAGCCAAAAAGCTGCTTTCCTTTCACCAGCCCAAATCCCTCGCCACTGACACCAGGTCTGCGGGCAGAGGGGCGGTCAGCCGCTCCGGAGCGCGGGTTTGCGTGACTTCCCTTCTCCTCTACCTGCACATCCGCCGCCGGTTCTCATGGAGTCTCGCGGGTTAGCGACCCTCTGAGCCCCTCAGAGCTCCCTCTGACCTACTCTCCCGTGCCGGCGCTCACGGAAAGTATCCTGCTGCGGGTTCGGGGGGCCCACCGAAACCGGTGACCACACCGGTTGAGCACACGGGCATCGACACCCGCCCCGCCCCGACCAGCCAGACCATGGGAATCACGATCCCGGAACACCCAGGTCCAGATTTGGTGCGCAGAAGTGGTCATGATCCTTTTATCTATCGAAAGTAGCTGATTGATTTAGCCAGCTATGCCCACATGTGGTTAACTCGGAAACCCGTCGCTCTCACTCGGAGAACTGGTATAGCAAACCGTTGGGGGGGGGGGGGGAGGAAGTCATGCAAACACTGGATGCACATTACATACATACAGGGTCTTTCTCTAGAACCGCACTTTTTAATTTGCTCGTTAAGGGCAATTGATTCTTATCCGGTAAAATTGGTATCATCTGGTCGACTACAACTGGACATTTTGGTATTTGGTCATTTTAAACGTCGTCTGTCGCATGCAAACATGTTTTTCGAAACATTGCTATGCAATGTCAAACTTGACTTCGTCGGATTTGGCAGTGATAATTTGTGTGTGTGAAGGCGCGCCAATGTCGTCTTTGTTAAACGCATTTGTTTTACACGTGAAGACCGTATTTTGTCATTGTACTCGTGAACGTTCATTGTCGGTGATTGTTTACTCATTTCCACCGAACTGCTCGAGCCTCAGCTTGGCCAGCTGGGACTGAAGCCCCCAACGTGGGAAAGGAGCCCCCAACGCACTTGCTTATCCCAGCCGGCATTTATTTTTGTTTCTGATTCTCACAAGATCGTTGCGGAGATGAATTCAAAGTCCACGTACGTGCTTATCCCAGCCGGCATTTATTTTTGTTTATTGCCGAGCGGGCGAAGCGCCCGTGAGGTTTCTCAACTTACTAGACAAATTTACATTTGACCAGACCCGAACCGACCCGAACCGACCCGAACCGACCCGAGCCGACCCGAACCGACCCGAACCGGCCCGAACCGGCCCTAACCGGCCCTAACCGGCCCTAACCGGCCCTAACCGGCCCTAACCGGCCTGAACCGGCCCGAACCGGCCGTACAGACGCATTTCGGAAGATAATAACTTTGCAACCACTGCTCCGATTGAGATCGGGTTTTCACCATTGGATAGGTCCACGAAATAAATTTTGATTTTGGTATGGTGTTATGATACGGGTGGTTTGCGTTTGCCACAGCGCGTGGCAAACGCAAACGTGGAAATGAGAGAAAAAATAATTATTGATCAAAAATGGCATTATTAATCTAAGCATTCGTTTTTGTATACGCTGAAGCATGCAGCGCTCAGGACGTACTCCCTTTTGGCGGATTCGAGAAAGGAGATCATGAACAATGTAATACAACTTAATTTTTATGTTGGCATGCATGGAGACCTGGCAATTTTTATGGAGGACTAAAAGGACTAAAAGGACTGTGTTACTACCATGTGTGCTCCCGTACCGTTTCATATTTAAAACCTGTTTAGCTTTACCAGAGCGCGCCCGCTCGGTCATCGCCCAAAAAAGCGTTTTACTGGTTTATAGATGGTGAAAGTTTCTTCAGTTGTGTCAAATATTCTCATTTAGCCTATACCATGTGTTAATTTACGACAAAACTATCAGTGTATACCTTTGCATAATCAGTGCAGTGAAACGGGAGTTATCCCTGAAACCCTCATAAGCAAGCAAGATGAAGACGGATTTCGACCCATCTGAAGACTACGTCCAACGTTTACTAACTACGTCTACGTCTACGTCAAAGACGTCGTTCCAACGTTTCGCGTTCCCACTCACCCCGTCTAAATAATCCATTGTGCATGCCCTACATGAGCAAATTAAAGGCTTCTCTGTAGGTTCATCGTGATGACAGCGTTCAGAAAGCAGTTGGCATGACCCGTGGTCAAAAGTCATCAGGGCAACGAATAGTCGGACAGAAACAGATGACTCAGTCCAGAAACATAACACCATGCCCCACCATCGAACCGTGGGAGGAGGAACCGTGCTCGGAACGGATGAAGAAACTAGCAATCGCGTGTCGAAACGTTAACTCCAGCTATGTATGAGTCATACTTTTTCGGAATTTCCACCACTATTCGACGTGCATTATTTCCATCTATTCCGCATCGATCAGTCTCACATTGGAGGCAACAACCGGCCACGACCTATAGCGACACGCCAGTGACGTGTTCGCCCCCCCCCCCCCCTGCCCGGTTAGACCTGACCCGAGGCCGGCTGACATTCGGCCGCCGACGCCACCGGCTGACACGGGACTGATTCGTCCGACACTGTCACCAGGCAGGCCAACGACCTGGCACCGTGCCAAGACCTGGCGGGCCCGCAACCGCCGCCCGTGTTTACCTACATCGGTACGGTAAAAATAAAAATAGCGAGTCACTGATCTAAAATAGTTCCATTCACTAAAGAAGTACAGATCAGTTTGTATTGTTTGCACGTGGGAATATTGTGTTTGCGTTGCAAAACGCTAACATAAAGCAGCGAATCCATCGAAACTATTCAGTTTCAACGTATATGACGCTTATTAGTTATTTCGCCCCGTCAAATACTCACTTTGATCAGCGAATACCTTCATTGGCCCATGCCAGTGTACCAGCGGCTCATACACTGTGTGCGAACAGCCCGGTGTTAGGTCTTCATTCACACAACTACATGATGGGAGTAGGCAATATAAGCCTGCCATCAACACTGACGCAGGAGTAAGAGCAGCTTGTTTGTTTTGCATGCCATAATTAACTGGTGATACAGAACACAATGCTGTAAAAAAAACGAATTACATACTCTGGAATTCCTCGATCATCCAACTCGATCTCCTCGATCATCATCAAAAATTCCTCGCCAGGAATTGTTGGTGGATGAGCAGACGCAGTTGTTTTCTCTTTGAGGAAAGGTACTTACTGCACTTGTTTTAAACAATATCTACGATGATAAAAATACAAATCGGCTACCAGGATGAACAGGAATGAAGGGTGCTTGATACACACATGGCAATATATCTCACAATCGAACCATAATCGCAGCAGAGTTTTCATGACAAAATCACCAGCCGAACAAGAGCCAACCCAATCAACCGGTCTCATCTCAGCCGAATCTTCAGTCTCCTATGAAGACAGTTGATCCTCCCAACCTGGTGCGAACCCCGCTCCCAGTCATATCTCCTCTCCTGGCGCGGCCCGCGGCAAATTGTTTTGCTAAGTGCTGGGAAAACAAGATGGCCGTCACGCGCCTTTTTGCTCGCGCGTCGTTGCATAAAAACCTCGTACAAAACAGCCAGTGACCTACATCCCACAGCTAGAGGAGGATTTATAGCCGGATAGTTCGTGCAATCGCGACGAAAACTGCAGATGAGAGCGCCTGTTACCGTCCAGTCGGTGGCTATATATCAGACCTGATTACACATTGCAGAATAATGTATAGCGCTCTGGCTGGGGTTAGATGTGGACATGAGGTTTGTTTGTTTGTTTCAGATACATATACCAGCGTGTAAATTAACAAAATATATAAGCCTGACATACTCCTACTTACAATGCCGGTTTAAAGACTGAGAATGGCCTGAATATGTTTATCATCGTAATTTGCATTGCCACACATTACGTAACGGCTTATGACATCTTCGGGGGAAAAGTAAGATAATTCCTTTTAACTACATATCAAATTGCAGCGTATGATGTCTTTGCTTTCATTTCCTCGTTTTTTTTTTGTCCTGGTAATAGAAGAACATGTCTCACTTCATATATAAACAAACTTTGTATAATGTCATAATATAACCGCTATTCACTCTTGGCTAAATTCGCTCAACTAACTTTGTATACATGATCTATTCATGTATGTTCACTAACACCTTGATTCATGCAATAGCCAAGCCGTTCTTTGGCATTATCTTGGCACCATGGTTCCTTGGCATTATCTGGCAGCTCTGGCAACACCTACACGCCTCTGTGTGTCGCGGCGCGGCGGCCGAAGCGTCGGAGCGGACGGCCGGCTCCGCTGATCGATGGAGGGATGCACCGAACAGCGCGCGCCTGGGCGCCGGCTGTCGTCAGCATCTCGTTATTCGACCATGCAGCGTCTCCCGGCGTCTCCATCCCAGGAGATGAGCTCGCCGCAGAGCGCGCGCGCGTCTCTCGCAAAAACGACGCCGGCAAATGGCGCTGTTTCGCAAAAACGCTGCACAAAGCCGCGCAAAAACAGCTGTGCCACTTGTTCGCTCCAGCGATGCCCATGGCTGCGTCCGGCGAAGAGCGACAGGTTGGATCCTGAAGCGCTTGCAATGGACGTCTTAGAAAGGGAGAGAGCTGGGTGGATTTTCTCCAGACCAAATCGATAACGTCCGTTTGTAACTCGTGCAGACAGGGAGACAGTGGATGCGCTGGAATACGGAATATGCATGCATATTGCACTGGTGGTCCGCTCCTCTCTTCGTTTGTTATTCGACTCGCGCGGCTCGGCACTGGACGTGACGTCACGAAAAAGGTGACTGAGCTTCCCCGGTCGACATGCTTTGTCCAAGAGTGGAGGCGCTGCAGACATGCTGAAACCACGCTTCAACCTGGCTATCGTTCTGAAACTTGCATTAACAAGAGGACAGCTGACAAGTCGAAGATAAGACATATGCTACGAGAATACAGATTCGTCCATTGCAAACTTTCACTATGATAATCGCATCCCATTGCCTGTCTCAACTCATTGGGGTAGGCCTGGAACAAATTACGCCAAAAGCTTATCGCAAAAAAAATCGCAATATTTCTGCCTTCAATTATTCAGTTCACCATCTGATTATCATGCACTAACGATATGATATATATGTGGGCACAGGCGTGACACGCAGTGTAATAAAACATCTGAATCAGCTAGTCGATACACTACACGGAAATAAATGTCATATGCATGTTCCAAAAATGGTGTAATAAAATTCGTAAACGGGATCTTCAATAAGTTAAACGCTTTTAAAAATTACCTGACACTTTCAAAAATGTAATGCTTATAAACTAATTATGAAAATTACGTACAGCATTTTTTTAAATAGCCACAGCAAAAGCATACAAAACTTCGCCCACAATTTTGACGAGCTTGCGGAAAGGACAGAGTGGCCACTCTCTCGCCAACATACCTGGTACAAAGTCACTGACTCTTTGCAGCTGATCGTGACTCGAAGGATAATGTAACCGATAAAAGGAGGAGGAAGTTAACAGAGCAACCCGAGGTGAAATCGCCACAACGGCGAAACTACGGAATACGAGTGAGAGCAGCGCATTTGGATGCTGTGCATTATCCTTCCACCATTTTATGGCTCTTTTATTGCACGAAATCTCACGAAAACCCGAAAACAAACCGGCAGAGATCTCGTATTCCAAGCCGCAAACACGCAGTGGGCAATAACAGCTAGCAGGAGGGCTCAAGGATAGGCGTATAGGTAATACAATTGCAAAGAAAGGTATCTGGATAGTTAACTATGGCCTGCCAGATTAAATATGGCCAAATTCTGGGGTTATTTCCTATAGCAGGAATGACTCCGCCGATTTTGTGTTTTATGTCAACAGCTTTTATGAAATTTGACAGAATGGTCGAATTGAAACAACATTTTAAACCTGGTTTTAGCAACGCATTCGATTCCCCATTTGTCAAACTCCTCCCAAGGCGAGTTTTAATACGTATGTGTAAAAGTGTGCAGCAACAAATCAAAATTGATGTCGCTAGTGTTGACTTGTAACAGTGCAGTATGACTTTTTAAAAAGCAAAGCAATCTGAAAGGAGGAATATCGTTGATATGCCTATCAAAGAAGAAAAAAGAAAACAGACAGAGGTGATTTTAAGATTTTTGCTTTCAACGTTCAAATCGTGAATGATGTGCAATTTAATAATGATTGATAGGAATAGAGAGTTCAACATCATCCTAATTAGTCAAATACGTCCCTATTCTAAACGCAGGTCTACATTAAACCACGTGGGACGATAAAAATCACAAGCTCAACCGAAGGCCAGGCAGTGCGTAATCGTTCGCCTTGTCAACGGCCACCTTTCATTTCCGAAGGACAAATCAAAAGTCAGTTGCATGAAAAGAGGATCGGGAAAAGACTCAGAAAATGCTGGCATCACCAGCTACAGCTACTGACTAACGTGGATACCAAGCATCGCTGCCAACGAACGAGCGGAGTTATGGGTGCTATTAATTACCAGCATGTGGCTGGCTGGTTCTTCTATTTCGAAACATGGTGGCGCAGGTGTGGATGGTGGCGTTACGTTAATCCCGGGGTGGTGCAGCGCCGCAGCGGCGCAGCGGGCGCGCCTTGATCCGGTCCGACCCGGTCCGGCCGGTTCGCAAAACCTGACCCTCTAGACCCGCAACGCTGACCCGATAACCCGAGTCACGCGCCCCCAGCCCTGTGTAGTACGTTCGAGAATACAGGCGTTTTGGTTGAAAGAAGAATGTTGACAGTTGCTTGAAAAGGAGAAAGTCACAAGTTCGCGTGCTCCATAATTCTTCTTTCTGAGACTGTCCCTCTCTTCGGCATAGCTCTGGACTCGGTGCGTGATAAGATGATGAAAAGTTTCTGCAAAAGGGAAACCTTTGAAAATATACCGCTCAGGAAGTATTCATGAAACGCTCGAGAAACCGAAAGTCAGAAAGCTTTCAGTTACACCAGTTTGCATGACACAAAGCTCCTGAGCTGCTATATAGGTATACGTAAAGGGCATGTTTAAGGATAGAGCCTATGGAAGTGTGGAACGTATTCACAACACCGTCAATTTTCTTTGGGCCATATATTAGCTTACAAGTTTGTGTCTTTTATTGGGGTTATGTGAATAGCATGGAGTATTAAAATCGATATTACAGTTTGCCGCCCAATTCCTTTCGCTATGCAAATCATCAGTTCGAACTCCAAGAAAGAAAGAAAAAATCAAAACGTTATCGTTTTTTTAGTTCACACAAGAAACCAATCACGAGTTTTACCGATTCCATGTTTCCACCCCCTGGACAAGTTTTCGCCGACTTTTTCGCTTTCTGGCTGTAGCGTCGGCGTAAGATCGAGTCGCCCCGCACCGCTGGGGTATCGCTGGACCAATCGGAGCTCATCGACCAAACATGTCAGCCAATCCGACGCTGCCTTACAGCCCCCAATCAGCGTGGCCGTACCGACGGCCGAACGGACAAACGGTCGCCTGCTGAATTACACGAGGCCAACAGACGTACCGTCACGATATCTTACCACCGGGGTTGTTATAAGGAACGACAGGTCCAGGGGGCCATCACCAGGTCCTCCCTCCTTGAAAACGCTGAAATCGGCCGAAAATTGATGCGTTTCTTGATTTTGAGGGAAAATTCAGCAGCTTTCGTTGTGGAACGTTTGTTTCAAATTAGTTCTTAATGCAACAGAAAATATATAATTTGTCAGACTTTCCAGGATTTTCTGTGACTTACTAGAATGTTAGTTTCAATTAAGATAACAGGTACTTATCCGTCATGAATGGTCGATCAGCTCACGACGACCAATCAGCTCCCGACGACCGGCTGATCAGCTGACGACGACCAATCAGCACACGACGACCGGCTGATCAGCTGACGACGACCAAACGTCGTCGATTGAACGAAGGCTGGCATTGAGACAATGATGCTCGCGTGCGCCTGTGACCTGTCTGTGGCGATGCCGTACAGTCGAAGACGCACTTACCTGAAACAAAACGCCAAGCACATCCGTTAGGGTAACGCCACTCGGGACAGGAAAGACGCCAAGCACATCCGTTAGGGTAACGCCACTCGGGACAGGAAAGACGCCAAGCACATCCGTTAGGGTAACGCCACTCGGGACAGGAAAGACGCCAAACACATCCGTTAGGGTAACGCCACTCGGGACAGGAAAGAGAGAAGCGATAGCATGACGAAAATGATAAATCGTCTGGAGGCGAACGACACATGAAATTGGCTGCGGTGTGGATATATATATATATATATATATCACAATTACATTTTTGTGGAGTTTGGTTTCCGCTTTTGCACCGATCGACAGTTAATATGCAACTGTAACGTGTGTGTTTATTGAATAAATATATTTCAACTCAACTCAACCACATTTTATATATAATATGCATTATCCCTAGCAGAATGGCATCAGCTCTCCAGCAAAACAACTTCACTTGAATATAACGAACATAAAGCAAATTAATGAAAAATCACGAAAAAGATGTTCAGCTTGTTCCACAGATATAAGACAACCATACACATATGTATATAGCTGTCTTCAACATCCTCATTCACTGAATATAGGATAACCGAAATGAAAAATCGCCTGTCCATCACAGTTTCATCATCATATATGCAGTGGATTGCAGCCTCGCTCCACGATTACAATCGCCGGCAAAGCGGGCTTAAATCTACGCTGTTAGGCTACTCCCTCGATCGAAATTCGAGAGACAAATTGCTTCATCGCTTCTGCACAGGACTTGGGGATCCAGAATTTCAAGGCGGGTTCGCAGTCGTCTTTCCATAGTTGCTACGGTCGGGCTGCAGGGTGCACGTGACAGTGAAGGCGGACGGCTCAGAGACGGGAGAAAATAGGTGAAATGGAAAATGATTTCATTGAACAAAAGGCAAATTTTGCATTACGTGTTGCACATAATTCAAGAAGGTTTCAGTGGATATGAATACTGTAAATATGTAGTTTCCGAGAGGACACCAGCAACACCGTACCGTTGATAGAGTTTGTATGCCGCAGCTGAAATATGCGACTTTATATTTTCAGAAAATGTGTCGAGACAGAACGAGATGGACTACATCGAGACGGCATGGAAGCTTTGATATGGGAAGTTTTAAATAACTTCCGTTTATGTTCTGCTTTACTGGTCTACCATCTGTGACCACGTGTAATGATCAGGAATGTTTAGTTTAAAATCAGTTGAAAACACAACTATTCCAAGCGAGTCGCGACATCTAATGCGTTTGGAATTGTATCAGGATATTTGTAGGTAATTTGACCTCGAAGTGTTGCCGGACTGACAAGCGTGTTGCCGGACAAGCAACTGGATCCGCTAATATCCGGTGCTGTTTTGTATTATATACGATGAATATAGGTACAATTAGCACACCGTGAAACCGGATGAAGTGACCAGGACCCGGTTAAAAAGTCAACTACAAAATATTAATATATAAAAAATACTATTCACACCCGTGTGCTTCCCGCAACCGAATGGATGTTTTGTGATAGAATGATTTTTGTGATGATGATTTTTGTGTTGCATTTTTCGACAATGTCAAGAAATGCGATGAAAAGTCTATTTAAGAGTAAGGTAAGCGCTGATCAGATCCACTATCTAGTCACCATTCTTATCACATGACAGTTTGTAGTCATTTTCGGAAAGCAGTCTCAGAATCACTTGTAGCACTGCCATCTAGTGTCAAATGTATCAACTAAAGCTTGCAACTCATGCCGCCGCCAGGAGCGCCACCCACACTGGATGGTGCTGCCGCGCGGCGGGCACTCCACGTACTACCGTCCCGTGACGTCATACGCGCGGGCACGTCGGCCGCGGCGGCCGGGGTGAACGACCGGCCTCGGCGACGATAGTGTGTCTATGGAGCGCGGCCGCGAGCCGCGCGGGTAACGGCCGGCGTAGCGGGTCGGGGTCGGTCCGACCGGCGGGTGTGGGGCAGCGGGCCGCGCCGCTGCGACGCCGCCGCCGACGCGGCGCTCGGCAAAAAAGCGGGCCGCTGCCGCGCCGGTCGGGGGAGGGGCGGAGGACGACGCCCCTCCTGTGGAGGCGAGGGAGCACATGGGAAGGGGAGGAAAGCGCCGCGCGGTGATGATGCCAGGACTGGCAGGGGAAATCCGACACCGCGTGGGAGCCGAGCGGTTGCTCCTCTCGGCTTCCGCTTCCTGGGTTTGGGTGTTTTGAAAGGCTTGTCAAAACAGCATACTTCAGGATGATAAACTGGAATGTTAGTGGTCCATATCCTTTCATATTCCTTAAAATAGTGTGATAAAAATGTAAGCTAGATCTCACCTGTTTTTAGTTTTTTTTTTTAAATACACGGAATGTCATGTAAATTTACATTTCGAGTGGAGAAGCGGGGATATGTAGGTATAGTGCAATATTACACTTCGACTGGAGAAGCGGGGATATGTATGTATAGTGCAATATTACATTTCGACTGGAGAAGCGGGGATATGTATGTATAGTGCAATATTACACTTCGACTGGAGAAGCGGGGATATGTATGTATAGTGCAATATTACACTTCGACTGGAGAAGCGGGGATATGTATGTATAGTGCAATATTACATTTCGACTGGAGAAGCGGGGATATATAGGTATAGTGCAATATTACATTTCGACTGGAGAAGCGGGGATATGTATGTATAGTGCAATATTACATTTCGACTGGAGAAGCGGGGATATGTATGTATAGTGCAATATTAAATTTCGACTGGAGAAGCGGGGATATGTAGGTATAGTGCAATATTACATTTCGACTGGAGAAGCGGGGATATGTATGTATAGTGCAATATTACATTTTGACTGGAGAAGCGGGGATATGTATGTATAGTGCAATATTACATTTCGACTGGAGAAGCGGGGATATGTAGGTATAGTGCAATATTACATTTCGACTGGAGAAGCGGGGATATGTATGTATAGTGCAATATTACATTTCGACTGGAGAAGCGGGGATATGTAGGTATAGTGCAATATTACATTTCGACTGGAGAAGCGGGGATATGTAGGTATAGTGCAATGTTACATTTCGACTGGAGAAGCGGGGATATGTAGATATAGTGCAATATTACATTTTTTTTCTCTCGAATGTTGAGAGATCAGACAGATGTGAACAGGCTAGGATTAAATTAGCAATATTGTTAATATCTGTATTATTAATATCGGTATTTTTGTATCTCTTAAAGGGAATGTTTCACCTTTGTATTGGTTTTAAACTGAGATAGCCATTATCTTTGGCCGTTATTGAAATGTCGAAAATACTCAGATAATTTTCCCCAAAACTTAGCAGATTTTAAGCAATTGAATTTATCATTTGCAAAATGGGGTCTAGGCTAGTGCCGCCGCTGATTGGCTGACAGCCACTTTGTCAGCCAATCCAACTTTATCAGCCAATCAGCGACGGTCTATAGCTCAATAATGACGTCATCATCCCAAATAAAATAAAATGTATAAAATTACGTGACTTTTCGAGAGAGAAAAATATCATCATCGTTTTCAGCAGCACTTACTTCATATTTTCGACTACAAGCAGCGTATATTCGACAACTTTCAGAAAGGTGAAACATTACCTTTAAGTGCTTCACCAAGGCGCACCGCGTCGTAATGCAAATGTAATAAATTGGCCTTAAATATTATAAATTCTTAAGATTGTAAGAAAAATAAGCAGTAAGAAATAATGAGGGATTATAAAAAATGCAAGATTATAAAGAAGCGGTTCGGTTCTCATGGGTACAATAACACCCATAGAACTCACCCTCGAGAGCTTACCGCTTATAACACCTAAACAAGAAACAGGGCAGGCGCACAGGTAGATTACGAGCTAATTGATGATAAGGGAGATATTGTTTTAGGATTTTTCGGCCACAGATATCTATCAAACCAAAATAATAAAAATGTATGCACTCTGCAGTGCAAAGTATTTTATATTTTGATTCCATAAAACTCCACTGGCAAAAATTCACAGATTAACAAGTTTTTTCTCATTCTTTCGGTTTTCATTTTTTTCTTCTTCAAGGTCAGTTCAGAAAGGTGTTACACTTTTAGCGTGAATATACATTGTGCACTGAAAATTTCGTCAGCTGCTAAAATTCTTGAGTGTTTCTTGAATTCAGCATTGACATAGGAGAGTTGCATTAACAATTTATATGTCGGGAATACAAATATGGTTACTTCTTCAACCAATGTAACACAAACTCAGGAAATGCTTTATCTGATATTCCGTTCTTCAGATTATTTTGGCTCAGGTTCTTGTTTGGGGTTTATCCCGACACAGGACAACACTTCTCCGTTCTTTTTACTCCCCACGTTCCGTTTCGTCCCGCTCTGTCTCGCATTATGTAAAATATTCCTAAACGTCCCGTCCTGTGTCCCATCCCGGCCTCATCTCGGCAGGGTCCTAGGGTTGTTTTAGAGCTAGGGTGCGGAGTGGAAAATTCTGACTAAAAATAAGCATAAAGAGTAGAAAATTCGAAGAAAAAAAACATGAATTCGGCCTTATCAAAGCCCCATTGCCCGCTGATCAGAATTAATTATTACCTATGCGTTATCTATGATTATGCCAATTCTTACCTGTCTTTCCCTCCACAGGCTGTCCCTATCATTACATCCATAAATCAGTATCATAATTCAAGTTATTATCAGATGCATTTTTAAATAAGGAGTGAAAAATTAACAGGAAAACTTGGGAAAAAGAGTGAAAAATAGCATCCATAGGGTGTCGTTCCCTGCCCAAATTGACCAACGCTAGGTCACTACATCCCGGTCTCATCCCGGTCTCGGTCCCGATCGCGTCCCGGTCCCGTTCCCGTCCCGGTCCAGTTCCCGTCCCGTTCCCGTCCCCGTCCCGTTCCCGTCCCGGTCCCGGTCCCGGTCCCGGTCCCGGTCCCGTTCCCGTCCCCGTTCCGTCCCCGTTCTGTCCCCGTCCCGTTCCGTTCCCGTTCCCGTTCCCGTTCCCGTTCCCGTTCCCGTTCCCGTTCCCGTTCCCGTTCCCGTTCCCGTCCCGTCCCGTTCCCGTCCCGTTCCCGTCCCGTTCCCGTCCCGTTCCCGTCCCGTTCCCGTCCCGTTCCCGTCCCGTCCCGTCCCGTCCCGTCCCGTCCCGTCTCCGGAAGGAAGCCTCTGCCAGTCTGTCCACCACTCCGCCCCGCTCCGGTCTTCAAGAACCCCCAGCCCGACGACGAGGCCGCTCTGAACCTGGGAAACAGATCGCTCCAGTGCCAGCGCCTCGCGAACGGCGCTCCAGCCGCTCCGCCGCCGGCGGCCAGCAGCCGCGCCACGCAGCGCGTATCACCACCAGGAATGCGCGTCGGCGCAGCGGTACCCACCCAGTACCGCGCGCCAGGATTGGCCCCTCTGTGGACCGTCCTGTCGGTGCCGGTCCGGCACACAGGCGTGCCACGATAAGCACAGTCCGCCGGACACCAGGACGGTATTTAAATGGGGGACGTCAGCGTCATGGGCATGTATGGCGAGCATGCGGCAGACAGGCACTTAGCCAGTCAGGCACCGTTGGACTGCTGTTGTCAATCGTGCTCAGTCACGCGAGTGTTTGGTGTAGACGAAATACCGATGTTGGCAGCAGACCAGTGCTAAAAGGAAGGAAGTTTAAACCAAATAACGTCATTCTACAGATAGGTACGTTCAGAAATTCCAGCATTCACCACGTTAAAAACAACGATCCGAAAATGGCCTATATGTCCATCAGTCATGAGTCAGTCCTTCCAGTCATCTGTTCGCTCGTTCGGCCGTCCGTCAACCTTCCTGCCCGTCTACCATCCCCAGTCCATCCGTCCGTCAGCCCTCCTTCTGCCCGTCTACCATCCCCAGTCCATTCGTCCGTCAACCCTCCTTCTGCCCGTCTACCATCCCCAGTACATCCGTCCGTCAACCCTCCTTCTGCCCGTCTACCACCCCCCAGTACATCCGTCCGTGAACCCTCCTTCTGCCCGTCTACCATCCCCAGTCCATCCGTCCGTCAACCCCTCCGGCCTCTCATGCGTCCATCCTCCCATCGTTACATCCGTCCATCCATCGGTCCGTCAGTCGGCCCGTTTCGGCCCAGTCATCAGCGGCAGCGTGTCGGTCCGTTGGTCGGCGTCATGTGCGCCACCGATGCCCAGTAACAGCCTCCAGCCTCCAGCCTCCAGCCTGCCGGCCCGCCCCGCCGCCGCTGCTGCTGCTGCTGCTGATGCTGCTGATGCCGCCGCCGCCGCCGCCGCCGCCGCCGCCGCCGCCGCCGCCGCCGCCGTCGCCGCCGCCGCCGCGGTCACGGCCCGCCGAGCCGCCGGCCGCCGTGCGGTCGCGCTGTGATCATGACCCATATTCGGCGCAGCAGCGGCGGCGGCGCGGTCACGCTTCCTGGCGCGCCGCGAGCGTCGCCGCCGGCGCGTCAGGCGGCGTCGGGATGGACGAATATGTCCCGCAATCGAGGAGGACGGCGGAATTGACAGTAGCACTGGTGGGGTACTTTTTGAAAGATGTAGGGAAGATGTATTGTATGGCCGGGAAATCCACTTTTCATCAACTTGGTGGATTCTTAGCTGTAAATCCACATTTAAATAGAATCCCTTCAAATATAGCAAAAACTGGTGACAAAAGTTGGTGGGCCAATGCCCTGGCCAAGTGACTAGGTAAGTAAATACACATACGAGGTAGTGTTGGATACGGGCTGTAGATCACACTATTCAGTGTCCTTCCCCGCGACTCCCGCAATAGACGCCGACCAGCAAAGCATCAGCAATGTTCCGACGGAACTAAGCCCACCTACTGGTGGATTTAGTACCATGTCGTTCCGGGGTTTGAGCCAGCCATTAGAAACATACGGGTGCGCCTGCAACTTCTTATTCAGACGCATTAGCAATGCAAATGTGACTGCAAAATCTGTAATGCGGCATGCCTATACCAGCAGAAATATGCTGCAACCTATGTCCATTGCGGTCAAGGGGCCAACCGTCGGGCCACATGCCGCGTTGGCCAGGTCATTGCCCCGAGTTCACAGTACTGGGGGAGAACCGAACCTCGTCCTACATACACAAACACCGGAACGATCCTGCTATTCGCGGCTAGGTTTGCTGACATGCCTTGCCACCGCAAACGAAGAAGGTTTCCGCAGACGGCGAAACGCGATAGACAGAAGGCTAGGACGTGGATACTGAATAGACCGCCCTACCCGACGACGGACTCGTTATCATACGTTAATCCGCAGCTCTACTCCGGGTCCGTCATGGTACCATAATCTGCAGCTCCACTTGGCGCGGGTTCAGCGCTGGGCCTCTGCCGAATACGGAAGTTGGCTCGGCTGGATGTCAGTCGGTGGCCGGCGAGCAGGTGTGTCCGAGTGACAGGCCTGTGACAGGACGCTCGCCCGGTCTCCGACTTAGCACTGTAATCTGCACCAGCGATGATTACAAGATACATGGAGCTTAAAACTCGTCAGGTCATTGTCCTGCACGCTTACACAGATAGCATTGTTGTGAAGTGCCAAAAACAGGAGCGGCCACTGGTAGAGCGATGGTTCCTGGTACATTTCACGCTGTTGCATCATGAGTTACATTGGTTTGGAAGTCCATGGATGTTGTAATTCAACTGCTCATACATGAGCTGCACCTGGGCCAGCCGTTTAAAATTCAGTTTAAAATTGAGTTGCCATATCTGGGCATGAAGCTGAAAATCGAAATCAGAGTTGAAAGAGACTCCATTACATAACACTGAAACATACGGGCCGGAGCGCTGCACAACACAGGAAGTGCCCTGAACTTAGCGCAGCGACGTGCCGAATTCAATGTCATAGGCGCGTCTGCACCATGATCAGATGCAACCATTGTGTGCCGAATGGTCAGCTCTGCCAGTGCAATGAGGCATGGATTAAGTTGAGCCCACCGGCCGATTTGCTGACCCGTATCCGGCGTATATAACGTTAATCTGCCGACCCGTATCCGGCGTATATAACGTTAATTTGCTGACCCGTATCCGGCGTATATAACGTTAATTTGCTGACCCGTATCCGGCGTATATAACGTTAATTTGCCGACCCGTATCCGGCGTATATAACGTTAATTTGCTGACCCGTATCCGGCGTATATAACGTTAATTTGCTGACCCGTATCCGGCGTATATAACGTTAATTTGCTGACCCGTATCCGGCGTATATAACGTTAATTTGCTGACCCGTATCCGGCGTATATAACGTTAATTTGCTGACCCGTATCCGGCGTATATAACGTTAATTTGCTGACCCGTATCCGGCGTATATAACGTTAATTTGCTGACCCGTATCCGGCGTATATAACGTTAATTTGCCGACCCGTATCCGGCGTATATAACGTTAAGTTGCTGACCCGTATCCGGCGTATATAACGTTAATTTGCCGACCCGTATCCGGCGTATATAATGTTAAGCGACATAACACCGATTAAAATAGCCGAATCCATGGAGGAAAATTCGCGATTACTCAAGAATATCTGCGGCTTGCGGCACGATTTCGTTCGTAGGCATGACGTAGACTTGGCGGAATCCGTTGGGCTAGAGACTGCACAACAAATTGTTGTTTAACCCTAGGACACGTTTCGTGTAAAAAAAAACGCTTGGAATCTGGTTTTGACCTTTCAAAATTGTATTGCATTTCTGAAGTTTTGTTTTATAAGTGAGACTTCGTTGCCAGGAAAGTAATACATACTTTCTACCAGCATCAGACACTTTACCGAGCGGTGGGTCGGGAACCCATGAACAGCTTTTCACCAATTTCCACCAACGTCTTTCCACTAACAGCAACTACACTCATGATTTCTGTTGCCACTGATTGTGCTTGCCTTATCTGTTCAGTATTCCGTGAGTGGCTTAGAAGTTTTATAACTACAACAGACATGCGAAACAAATACAGCGCGGGCTAATGCAGCAGGAACAACATGACAATGCTCTACGACAAACACCAGTTTCTTGGTGTCAACCACTACTGCACATCTACCCTCCGCTCCGGGGGAAAACCATCTACCTACCCTCCTTTTAGTTCCACTCCATCAATACACGTTCATCATTACTGTTCTCGATCATGATGGAATTGCCAGTTGCGTCGTCCACTGCTCGCTCTCACGCCAGATTTCTAGGATAATATGCCTCTGGCCGGGCAAATGTCAGCAGCAATCATATCGCAGATCATCTCCGCGTTACGAGACCGTGCGGCAGAACGCCGAGACCATATCGGTTGCCAGATCTGTGTTGCCAGGCATCACGCCAAGGTGGCGCATCGCACACATCCGGTACATACCGATGACCCCTGGTCCACGGGGTATCGTGCCGCTGTTTTCTAGGCTAGCACGTGGTACTGTGTGACCTCCAGTACGGGGATACCGTACCGCTGACCCAGCCCAGCTCATGGTACCGCCTGGTCACCGGGTGTCACCGGGTACCGCCTGGTCACCGGGTACCGCCTGGTCACCGGGTACCACCTGGTCACCGGGTGCCGCCTGGTCGCCGGGTACCGCCGAGTAGCGCCTGGTACCGCCTGGTACCGCCGGGTACCGCCTGGTACCACCGGGTACCGCCTGGTACCACCGGGTACCGCCTGGTACCACCGGGTACCGCCTGGTACCACCGGGTACCGCCTGGTACCACCGGGTACCGCCTGGTCACCGGGTACCACCGGGTACCGCCTAGTACCGCTGACTCGTCCATCCTGCAGGACCACCCGTTCACCATTCCATCGTGCACCGGTGCCGTCCGCCGCTCCAGCGCCTCGTAGGCAATTACTCCATAACGGTGCACGCATCCCTTCCAAACGCTTCAGTAATGGTCGACCGGCCGCTGAAGCGCCATGGCTAACTGCACACCGATTCGCATAAAACGCCGCCGCCGCCGCCGCCACCGCCGCCGCCGCCGCCGCCTTCGTCTTCGTCTTCGCCGCCGCTGCCGCCGCGCGAGGCACCGGTCCAGCGACCAGCCGGCATGGCAGCAGCAGGGCCGGTCCATTCATGTTGATAGCAACGGTGCGCGCGGTGCCCGGGGCACGCCCACAGGCGTGCCGGGACAGCGAGGAGGCCATTATAGTGGCGACGTTCTGGCCCAGGCAGGCAGGAGAGGTAACGGTGCGCTGCGCCGTGCTGGCTGGCCGAGCTCGCCGGGCGGTACCGGTGCAGCGTGGAGAGGGAGGCTGCAGGCATGGGTTCATGTGGAAGGTTTGAAGAGTGGAAGGTTTGAAGAGGCTGATGTGAAACGGTGGGCGCAGTGGGTTTGAAGTTGCCAATCCATGCGGAGTGGGTGATGATACATTGGTATGTAACATGTAACAAACAGTGTTGGTTACATTTGCTTACAACACCGTTCGGGAACATAATTTCGGTGTTAATGTGTTTAAGGACGGGACGTGTTCCAACTGCCAACCCATCCAATATATATTCCTGGTATGACGCAAGGATGCCGTCTCCAACAGCAGTTCATCTCGTCCGCGAGTCGCGCGTGGGAGCTGAAGACTCGAATCTCCGATGCCAAGGTAAACGACCCCCCCCCCCCCCCCCCCCCCCCTCCGGTGTCTGGCATTCTACGCCAGCCACGTGGGCGAAACCAGGAACGGTCTCGGGTGCTCCACGAATTTCAGCTTAGTGGCCCAAGACACCAAAACGCTTGGCTCAAAATCCTGTGGACACTACCGATTACCGACACACCTTCCAGCCATCGCCGGCTCGGCAGGAGAGACCAAACATGCGAGAGGCACCTTCCAGCCACCGCCGGCTCGGCAGGAGAGACCAAACATCCGAGAGGCACCTTCCAGCCATCGCCGGCTCGGCAGGACTGAGACCATACATGCGAGAGGCACCTTCCAGCCACCGCCGGCTCGGCAGGAGAGACCAAACATGCGAGAGGCACCTTCCAGCCACCGCCGGCTCGGCAGGACTGAGACCATACATCCGAGAGGCACCTTTCAGCCACCGCCGGCTCGGCAGGAGAGACCAAACATGCGAGAGGCACCTTCCAGCCACCGCCAGCTCGGCAGGACTGAGACCATACATCCGAGAGGCACCTTCCAGCCACCGCCGGCTCGGCAGGAGAGACCATACATGCGAGAGGCACCTTCCAGCCACCGCCGGCTCGGCAGGAGAGACCAAACATGCGAGAGGCACCTTCCAGCCACCGCCAGCTCGGCAGGAGAGACCAAACATGCGAGAGGCACCTTCCAGCCACCGCCGGCTCGGCAGGAGAGACCAAACATGCGAGAGGCACCTTCCAGCCACCGCCGGCTCGGCGGGAGAGACCATACATGCGAGAGGCACCTTCCAGCCACCGCCGGCTCGGCGGGAGAGACCATACATGCGAGAGGCACCTTCCAGCCACCGCCGGCTCGGCAGGAGAGACCATACATGCGAGAGGCGGAGAGCCGATGTGGTCATGCGTGAGGGACAGCACCGCTCGGTGGCCGGCGGCTGTGGTCGGTTAACGACCCGGGGAGGCTGCTCCCCTCCTCTCCCGCTGACGACGACCGGGGCACCTCATGGCACCAGCTTCGGAGGCCAGCTGTGGCGACCGGCGGTGCTGACAGTCCTTCATCGGAACCGACGGCGCGGGACAGACAGGCGAGCGGCGACCGGCAGCGGTGGAGCGGGGGGAGCAGCGGTAGGCGCAGGCGGCGCCCGGTAGCGTCCGGTAGCGGGGGGGGGGGTCAGCGGCCGCAAACGATCCCCTTTCCCGACCCGAGTCCTCCCCCTTCCCCAAACACACGGCCCGCCGCCGCCACGTGGCATCAGAGCACGCCGCCGACAGTCACTAGGGAGAGCGAAACTGCACTGTAGTGACCGAAACTGTACTGTCGAAATTGTACTGTAGACATAGACCGACCGAAGCAAGCAGGGCAAAGGTGCGGCTGTCATGTCACAGATCTATTAATTTATGTATTCCACGCCTCAGGCGCGAGGGTGTGACATTACCGAGAAGGTGCCCATTACCGATCCCATTGTGTTTCCAGAGTATATATCATCATCCATCGTGTAAGCGTGTGTCCTGTGTGATTATATCTGATTACAGCATTACCTACCGCGGTACTGAGGCATTGCATAATGGTAGTACGCGAGGCCGAGGTTGGCTGAAGATCCCTGCGAACCGTGCAAGTGGCGCACCGACCGAAGCGGAGGTGCAGCTAGGCAGGAAATAAAACACCCGAAGAAACACGCCATGACCGTAGTACAAATGCCAAATATGCTACGTGGACGAGCACAGCAGTCGCGAGACCATGTTGTGAGCGATACAATAGCTGCGGGTTAATGCGTGAATACGCATTTCGAATGCAGTCTACAGTTAGTGATATAGGTACTTTAATGTCGCGAAGTCATTAACATCCTCCTGTTTTGTTCCGGTTCCGAATGAACTTTTGTTTAATTTAGTCACATTATGGATAAGTAGTATTAGAACTTCTCAGAAACTACCTGCATGTCTGATCCAGCATGACCCGAGAATCTTGTTCCGGTTCCTGGATCAGTAGCCATGTCTACTGTCCATGTCTCCCCTCACCACATTCCTACCCAAAACACAAATCCAAAACAGTTAAGTGTTAAAGTTCATCGTTCTGGCAGCAGACGGTCCACGACACCAGTGACACCAGTGGCACCAGTGACCGGTCAGCCTGAGCATGTATCTAATGAAGAGCTGTGACCGACCCCATGAGACAAGTCAGCTCAAAGCGCGACGCCTCTCATCAAGTCGACACGCCTATTTCGCTGCGTCCCGTTCCACGTCCGTTTCCAGCGGCGGGCCGCGCTGGCATCCGTGGGTCACTAACTGACCAGCATACGGCGCACGGCTGCGGCGTGGGGCGGCACGGCGGCGGCAACGGCGGCGCACCAGCTGACTGAGGTAACGGTGCGCCTCTCTGGGTCACAAAGTCAGCGGCGTGCCGGGCAGAGCGCCGGAGCGGGCAGAGCGGCGGCAGCGGCGGCAGCGGCGGCAGCGGCGCGCCACGGGGCCCACAAAAACAGCCGGAAACATGGCCTGATGAACGGCCTGTCAGGAAGGGCCCGACCTGACCCGGCGGACGAGGCACGACCGGTCCGACCGCCGGTCGCTGACGTCGCAGACACATCTGTCACGGGTCTCGACAGTAATCCAGGCGACTTCGGTCATCAGTCCTCAAACCATCCAACAGCCGCAACTGACCCAGACGGGCCTCGCCAAGGGAATCCTCGTGCACATGGAAACTAAGCAGCAATATTAATCTTGACCACTGGTTTAGCAAGACACTCTTTGTGGTAACCAAAGACATTTTCTTGTTCAGAAGACATTGTAATATATCCTGCTGTAGCGCAGAGCTCCAGAATCGTACCGACTGCGAGACTGGTCACTGGTCAGTGGTCATCGCGAGACTGGCGAGTGGTCAGTGGTCAGTGGTCATCGCGAGACTGGTCAGTGGTCACTGGTCAGTAGTCATCGCGAGACTGGTCAGTGGTCACTGGTCAGTGGTCATCGCGAGACTGGCGAGTGGTCAGTGGGCATCGCGAGACTGGTCAGTGGTCACTGGTCAGTGGTCATCGCGAGACTGGCGAGTGATCAGTGGTCATCGGAAAAGCATCTTGCAACTTGCGTCACTGCGGACTGGTGCTGGAGCGATTCTCTGCACCAACAAGATAAATAGAGATAACCTGTTGGCCAGAGAAGGAAGTCGCCAATCTCAGTTCTCCTGCGGGCCAAGTGTGGTCATGAACTTGCCTTGGCTGCAGCGTCGAATGTTCTCTTGCCAAAACCTTCGTAAGTCCTCTGTTAGAGTCATCCGCTAAAGACCTCCTTGATAACTCTCCGTTAGAATCCCGGTCCTGATCGGGCTCCCCGCTGTGTCCAGCGTGGCTTACGGGCGGCAGCGGCTGGTGGGTGGATGGCCGGCCCGGCGGCGGCACTCCACAGCAGCCCTCAGGCCAGTGACCCGTTACACCACCGGCGGGCGGCGGTGGTAGTGGCTGGACGGCCGCCTCCGCCGCCGCCGCCGCCGCCGCGACGGACCGTCTGGCGCAGCGCGAGGCCGCCACGGGCGTGACAATATCACGGCTCCGATCAGTGGATGCCGGACACACACACGACCGCAGCCAGGGACAAGGACCCGTACCTACAAGGCGTGTTTTATACGGAGTTCCGCAATGACCATGTTCCCTCCTCCCGGGTCGGAGGAGCAAGAACTAAGGAATAAGTAAGAAAGAAGTAAGAATGAACTAAGAAAGAACTAAGAAAGAACTAAGAAAGAACTAAGAAAGAACTAAGAAAACTAAGAAAGAACTAAGAAAGAACCAAGAAAGAACTAAGAAAGAACTAAGTAAGAACTAAGCAAGAACTAAGTAAGAACTAAGCAAGAACTAAGCAAGAACTAAGTAAGAACTAAGCAAGAACTAAGCATGGGCGAAGACCTCGTCCCTGCAGGCTGCATATTGTCCGCTCCAAGAATTCCCTTTATTGTTGTGGTTAATGGGCATGGCCCTTGGCTCCATGCCAGTTTCATGGGCCCGGCTTACGTTATTTCATCATACTGAAAGGTATGGCGAAAGCTATTATCTACACATGTTATGCTATGAAGCACACTCTAGTGTTTTGAACTCCACAAATACGCATTGTCTCATCAGCTCACCCATGGAATGCTGCCGCAGTCGGACCCCATGAGCGATAAGTTCAGTTCGCCATATCAAATGATTATTACGTGAATGGCGATCCGATAACGAAGGAAAGGCGGTTTGTTTAGGTCTACCGGACCGCCCGTTTTTGTCGTTCCAATACCGGGACAAGTTGCAACGTTAAAACGGCAACAACGAATGGTCTGCTGCAAAACGAGTAGACATTGCTGTGGTGAGAAATAATGAGGATAATGTAACATTTTCAGGCAATTTCGTCGATCACATACATTTCCTTCCGGCAGTGCTAAGAGTCTCAAAACTGACTTCAACGGCCGAGATGATACAGAGAATCTGCATTTATCAGACAATGTGAGAACAATATTCGGTATACAATCAGTATAGGAGAAAGTATAACACTCCCGGAATCTGGGAATAAATCTAGGAATGTCACGCGCCCGTAGTCACGTCGTGCTGAAATTCACGCGTTCGTAGACTGCACCATGTCCATAGCTATGACCCTTTTGCACGCATAGCATGCGGCACTGCCAATGGTATGCGGCAAAAGGTATGGCAATGGTATGCGGCAAAAGGTATAACGTGATACAGGAGGAACGAGTTGCCGACACGATACGCTGTATCAAAGGTCAGATCGGACTGCCTCTACCACATCAGACAATGTTGGCACTTGTATCTAACAATCTGACATTGATTTTGGCGATGGCGGCAATCATGACATGGTAGATCCCATGATTTCTACGATTTAAATCGTGGATGGCTGCCAGATAAGGCAAGGTAAGTGTTGTATAGGAAGCGATTGTATAGGATTGCGATCACACTCAACTGCATATTACGTAACGCCAAGGTATGTCAAGTGTCAAGTGTCATTGCCCTATGATGTCGGTCAATCTATTATTCGTACAGAAACAACGATATATTTTTTATGCACATAAGCTAAAAGCCGTCTTTATAAGACGATCATAGGCCAATAAAAGTCAAATACGACTCACATTTTATGAGAAATATATTTTGCCATGAGTAGATGGGTGTTATTCAAAGAGATGCCAAGAAACTTGGCATCGAAACCCACCAGACCCTGTTTCTCTCATGCTGCGCGAGTTATCTCACATCAAATTGCGCATCGCGTTGCCAAAAGACGAAATCGTCGTCGAGCGACTTAAGCATAAACACCAATCTCAGCTTCCTCACATTTGGTTCCGCTGAAGTCGGTCCGTTCCACCTCCGTATGAGGGGAGGGGAGGGGAGGGGAGACGCGTTTTCCAAGCCGCCGTCACCGCCTCCTTTGTCAACACTCAGAAGCGTACACTGTACCCAGTCACGTGACCCTCGTGTAGGTCACGCCGGTCGGGTCACGTGACCCGGCGGGTCGGCCAGGCCAACAAACGGTACCTGCGCACTAGCGGTCACTGCAGGTGTAGCGGGCTGTGCACGTGCGCTGGTCCGTTCGACAGGCAGTGGTAGGGGAGTACAGGCGATCACAGGCAGATAGGTCAGCATGTGGTACAGGGGGCGTCCAAGGTACATTTCAGTTCGCTTGAACGGAACAATGCACATATTGGCATATATGAAAATAGGTTGTGTAGAAACGCGTATCCAAAATTACGCAAAAAATACTGGTATACGCATGAAAAATTTGTTTCACGAACTTAGATCGTGGAACCACTTTTCTGACACTGGTTACGATATAGGTACGATCAACATTTGAGTCTGAATGTCAGCCAACGACGCATTTCACCTGTGTAGTGTTAGTGTTGCTAGGATACTTATCAGTGGCTAATCTTTGTACTCGAAATGGTCCATGATACTTTAGCCGAATTATTTTCGAAATATTAACAAAACTCCACACAGATTTGTATGCATTTGTTTTAATTCAACTAATTTGTTCCAGTGTCAGTATCTACACTTATTATCTCGCGAAACGAAAGGTTGTACAGTCTCCCAGGGGCGCAGCCAGACCTTCAGAAGGGGGGCAAGCACCTGGGAGATGCCCCCCACCCCAAAAAAAATACCCCTGGAAATGAAAAACTCCACGGATTTCGGCCACTTTATTTTGTGAGGCCCCCTTTTTAACATTTTTTCTTCGTCTACTTTTGATGAGCTGGATTGGACCAGGACCCTCAGTAGGCATTGTACTGAGCGCATTACTGATTTGTAGTGTTAGGTACAGGAGAGAAAACCTATCTTAGCTGACAACAGGTGGGGGTCGGCTTTTGAGTGTGGGGGCGGCTGAAATGACGAAAAAATGTACCCCCCATTTTGATACGTGTATTTAAGCCTTTGCAGCATTTTTATGTGGATTTTCATGTTATAGTAGGTAGGTATGTACTTGTTAGTTAGCGGCGCGAAATTTTTACGGTTTTGCCTGATAAAACCCAGAAATATAGGCGGTGGACCTTGTAGAGGATAACAAGCTCAAAATGATATTCATTCAATTCAGCGTTACGACGAACCGATGACGATGACTATGGCTTCGTTATGACGATGACTACCGATGTGACGCCGCAAAGCGGCGTGAAATATATAATTTTAGGTCCTGGAAAACGACATGTTAATATTGGAACCAGACCGCATGAGGTGAGATGGCTTGGGGAGATGGTCCTGGCCTGTTTCCACTATTAGCTCTTCGGTCCAGCAAATTGTGCACTGCTGGAGCAGCTTTCGAGTGCCGATCTCCTCGTCTTTGCGTTCGCGTCGCCTTTTTCGGAACTCGGCAAACTAGCTTAACATGTAGCCTGCTTGAAACTTTAAAAGTGAATATTGTATGAAGGGAATGGACCCTGGGGCCAGCAATTACCGCCACGGAGAGCCTCTGCCAGACACTTAATTAAATTCTTTCCCCATTTTCCAAATTTGTATAAGCAATTGCGAAACTTGTATCATGCCGCGAAGCGGCGCGAAATTTTCCAGTTTTTGACAATAGATGGATTTTTACTGCACTGCAAAGGCAATTTTTACGATAAATTGTTAATTTTTCCCTCAAGAAGTGTGTGTGTGTGGGGGGTCGACCCTCCCCGCCTTCTAAAAGTGGGGGGGGGGGGAGTTCGCCCAGACCTCCCCCGACCCTCCCGTCGGCGACGCCCCTGGCTGACAAATATTGCAGCACACACTCCTGAGAGGAATATTGTTAAATTATTTTGTAATACCATCCTCCTCCCCCCCCCGAATTCAAAAACGCATCAGACTTATCAAATAACCATTTTGAAACCCAAGAAAACATTGCACCAGATGGGTCAGAGTACATACAGCACATTGCCGCTCGTTATGACCGCGCCGGCCACGGCTAGCAGGCGCTCCAGCTATAACAGGCGCTCCAGACGACGGCTAGCAACCCCTGGGCAGGCTCGAGGGCCCCGTTCACAGACTCAATGGCCCTCTGGATAAGCTTGAGAAGGCCCTGAACAGACTCAATGGCCCCTTGGCAAGCCGAGCGCCTCCTAAGCAGACTCTAATAACCCCTGGGCAGGTTTGAGAGGCCACTGAACAGGATCAATGGACCATTGGGAAAGCTCGAGAGGCCCCTGAACAGACTAATGGCCCCTAGGCAGGTTCAAGAGGCCCTTGAACAGACTTAATGGGCCCTGGGCAAGCTCGAGAGGCCTCTGGGCAGGTTCGAGAGGCCCCTGAACAGACTCAATGGGACCCTGGGCAAGCTCGAGAGGCCTCTGGGCAGGCTCTAATGGCCCCTGGGCAGGTTCGAGAGGCCCCTGAACAGACTCGATGGTCCTCTGGGAAAACTATAATGGGCCCCTGGGCAGGTTCAAGAGGCCCCAAAACAGACTATAATGGGCCCCTGGCCAGGCTCGAGAGGCCCCTGAACATACTCAATGGGCCCCTGGACATGCTCGAGAGGCCACTGGGCAGGTTTGTTGGGCCGTGGGTGGGCTCAATTGGCCCCTGGACAAGTGGACATGCTCTAGAGGCCCATGGGAAGGTTTTTGGGCCCCGGAGTGGGCTCAATGGGACCCAGGACATGCTCGAAAGGTCCCTGGGAATGTTTCTGCGCCCTTACGTGGGCTCAATGGGCCCCTGGACATGCTCGAGAGGCCCCTGGACAATTTTTTGGGCCCCTCGGTGGGCTCAATGGGTCCCTGAACATGCCCAATAGGCCCCCTGGGCCGGCTTCGAAAGCCAGTGTCTCTGTGGGCCCTTGACATGCACCAGTGACCCTTGCCTGGTTTGAGGGCTCCTCTGTTACTTTTTTTAAAGCCATTTAGGCTTAGCTAATGCAAATGGCATCTGGGCCAATCTCGGCGGGACCCACTGTGACCCGTAAGGGGGGGGGCAATTTCCCCCTTGCCCCCCCCCCCCCCCCCCCCCCTTGGCTGTGCCCCTGCAGTCCCCTCAAAACTGATCTTGGTCACTGCACTTTTTACAGTTCACGAGGATATGCTCGGGAGACGCTCAGCATCAGTTTATTGATACGAACATAATAGCCAAATTCAACAAATCTCGCTGTCATTTTTCGATAGCTGAAATCACTCCGCACTTTCAAAGCGCTTTGCAGGGTAGCAATGCACATATGCAACTAACAGACACGCGCGTAACCACCACTGGGGTCACCATGAGGATCAGTCCCCAGTAACTTTTTCGGATTTTAGCATTGATTACGCCTATGGGCATTGCATGGAAATAATCGACTTCGAAGTGCCTCCGTCCCCACCTACTGTCGGAAGGTGGTTACGCCTATGCTAACAGAACGCGTAAATTATGCATGTTTTATGCAGCATTGGCATAATTTATTAGAATTTTGGTACATTTCTTGTGTGCATTTCTAGGTACATTTCTGAGGTGTTTTTTTTTCTGGTTTGGGGTTTCGCGAAACAAAAATGGCCGATTGAGTTTTCAGTAAAAAAAAAATGGAGGATTTCGCTAAAGGGGGCGTTTCTATTTTTCACTAAACGAGAATTGAGTTTCATTTGGCTTCCCCACGCCCTTCTTAACCCCTCTTCACACCGAATACAAATTTGGTGTTCAGCAGCAGTCACTGCCTCTACCCACGTGAAAAGATAGCTTCACATCAAGCAAAACCATTCTAAAGAAACATATGTAGTAGGTAAGCAAGCACTAATGAGGAGCTTAGACCCCATAAGCTGATACCTTGATATCTCCCTCATTCTGTCCTCAGAATATCTGCCAGTTCCCTTCCCGCGCGGATCATAACAAGGCGGGAACAGCTGATGCAGGGTTCAATGACCTTGTCAACTGGCAAGAGTTCACTGACCTCTGATGGTGCTGGGCATCACTCCGCAGTTGCTCTCCTATGTTTAGCTTGTAGTCTCCGGCTGTTTCGCAAATTTTCTGTCAAGCACACATCACGCACACAACTCGCACCACCACCAGCCGGGCACTGGGACACGCGACTCGGCGGAACCCCAGCCGCACTACACATAACTGTACTCACTTCTCACATGAGTCGGAGCTGGCGCAGCCGGTCAGCATCGATCGTCGAAATATGTTTAGTGCTGCCATCTAGTAATCAGTTTTGAAACTAAACTGCCTCAGTAATGCGGTGGGAGGTAAACTACTGTTTTATTCTATTGTCAATAGATGGCGCTAGTCTAGCGGTATCATTTGAAGTGGAAGGAACGATAACTAACACAGCCTTTCCATCTCTTTGGTTTATATACGGATACAAATTCTGCATGTTTTCTTCTAATTCCAGGTTGTTTCGACGAATAAGCTGCGTAAGGCCGTGATTGTGGCCTCATAGCGTCAGCGGCGGATCCTGAGGATCAGGGAGGGATGCCATCATGGGGCCATTACATCCAGTGACGTATTTATAAATCCGCCAAGGGGTAAGGGGGGCAAGCCCTCAAAAGGGCGCCAAAACCCCACATGAGGGCGCCTCTTTTTGTGGCAAAAAAGTACCCCATTGTTTTTCTCCGCGGGTTTGGGCCGGTCACCTTATATAGTTCACCTTCGGAAAATTTTCAGAACACGATTTTATTATATTATTAATACAGTTTCTTTTTTTCTTTTCAAAAATGATCCTACATTGCGCCAATTCAGGACAGAAGGTCTTAAATTATTAATGTTATGGTATGCATTATTGGTCTGCGCATGCTCAGACCAGTACTGGCGCTCTCAGACGGTACGGTATATCATATATGCGCCGCATTCCTTCGCCAAAAAGTCAAATATCTTCGGCTGGGGAGTCTTTTCAGCCAAGAAAAGTTGCAGATAAGGATTTCTCAACACAGGCTACAAAACTGCTATTTCAGTTCAAAATCCCATGTTGAAGGTGAACCATTTCCTTTAAAGGGAAATCATGACCTTTTGATTTTGTTAGCAACAATTTCTTAGGCTACCGCTATGGTTTAAAATTATTTTATTTAAATTTAAGAATTAAATAAAATTATTCCCAAATTCGAAGTTGTAAGTTTGGGAAAAATACCAAACAAGTACCTTGTGTACTTCATGAAGGTCATTGACAAATGCGCCCTTCCCTACCATTGTTTACATCCATTGCGACATTTTTGGAGGCTCTGTGACATTTCCGATCAAACTGAGCGCTGCTCGGACACACGCTAGTAGCGCTTTCGTTCTCCATGGCAACCAGGCGTCAGCCAATCAAAAGCCAGAGAGGGAATACGTTCTGGCTTTTCATTGGCTCACGCCTGGTTGCCATGGAGAACGAAAGCGCTACTAGCAACAACTCTCCACAATGGTTAAGTGCGCCGAGAAGCATGACAATGCTTTGTAAACAAATCGCCGACGCTAAATAGGTCGCCGTCGATGTGCATCGATGAGCTTCCGATTTAATTGCCAGTTTTGTGTTATTGTTTGTTAGTTTCTTTGGGATTTTTTTTTATTTGTCATGATAATATAAAGCATAGTGTTATATACAGCCACAGACAAATTATACAATACTCCTAATGTTGAAAACAAATTAATTTATTTTCAAAAATTGAGGGTCGCAACCACTAACTATGCCGCCGTTGATGTGCATCGATGAGCTTCCGATTTTATTGCCACTTTTTCCAATCGCTGTTAGTTTTAGAAGACCGCCGGGCATATAATCACAACAAGCAGAACGCACAATATATTTTCTACTCCATTGCGTAAAAAAACAATACGGGAAAAGCCCGCAGTTTGATGAGGACCAAAAGTACTTGCAAGTACCGGTCGTTAAAAGTGTGGAACGCTTATCAACTTTAACTTGAAATATCTTTCGGTAGGAAAGTTTTCATGCAAAATGTGATGAATTTACAATATATTTTGGTCTCGTCTGGCGATTTCAAGTGCTAACTCCATTTTTGTGGAAAAAGGTCATTATTTCCCTTTAAGAAATTCACTTTTCAAATTCACATAAAATTATTTTGCGGATTTTTTCCGAAAAAAAGTGTATTTCTATGTTGGGGAAAAAACTCAAAACTTTGGAAAACCGAGATAGTAATTTTGAAGAGAATGTCATTTCCTTTCTTTTGACGCTTTTTATTTGCAATTTTCTTCAAAACTCTATTTTCTATGATTTGTCAACATTTATCGTTTTCCCACCAAAAATGGCATGACATGACGTCATTTAAACATCATTATCTCCCAAAAAGCTATATCAATGTCATTTAAATTTGGCAAGAAGACGTAGAATTGATGCAGCATAAGGTACTGAAGTTTGTCGTCGATAGGTACTATTATAGTTTCAAGTTATTGAAGAAGAAAAAATCCGGGAGGGGGGGGGCAGATTCTGCTCCCTCCCCCAGCGGGGTGCGGGTAAGTGTCGCCGGGGCTGCTTGAATTGCATCAGGTGCGCTGTTTTGTCTATTATTGAAAAAAGGATACATACAAACTTCAAATTCCATCACTCGAGCAAAAAACTTCCGTTTTCATTAAGTTTTTCCTAAGATCATTATTTTTCGCGTTCAGTGCAGGGAACGCATACTTGTATTGAATGCCCACCACCAAGATTCCTGTGAGGAGGGGCATTTGTCCCTGACCCCCCCTCCCTGGATCCGCCAGTGCCGTCAGCGAAAGGTGTTGTTGAGCGGGGAGGGAGGGGGGGGGAGGGGCGGTAAATGATAAAAATAGCAAAATAACAAAGAAGTAAATGAAAAGAAATTATACAATAAATCGACATGTTAAATTAACTGTTCTTTCCACTTGATGATATTCTCGAATATTTATTTTTTTACCTTGGAATTCGTGGAATTGACCTGGATTTGTGAACAAATAAAAACCAAATTAAAAGACACAACAAAATCAAAATTATGGCAATAAAGAGGCATTCATGTTTTTTTTCCATTCATGAATGGGATAGAGCAAAACTGAGGAATGCTTGCGATAAATAATCGCGAGATAAAGAGCGAGCACAACACCTCAGTTGAAGAAGTGGATGGCAAACAGGCAATTTTGCACTCGGGCCTGCCGAAATTCACCAACCCCGTTGCCCGGCTTCACAAAATCAACCCTGTCCTATTCCCCGGTCTGCCGAAGTCTTAGGCATGAGGAACTCCGCCCTGCCCCGCACACAGGCTTGTCCAAATCAGCCCTGTCTCCACCCATGAGGCTTGCCGAAATTCACCCTGATCCTGTTCTCTCTAGCCTCCAAAAATTCACCCGGCAGCACCTGACCTGAGGGTGGCACCTGTCTGAGGGCGGCACCTGGCAAGAGGGCAGCACCTGGTCTAAGGGCGGCACTTCGTCTGAGGGCGGCACCGGGTCTGAGGACGTCACCTGGGATGGTCTGAGGGCGGCCAGCGGCACCTAACCTGCGGGCGGCACCTCATTTGAGGACGTCACCTTGGCCACTCCAGGCCGCTCTCTTTAGCCGCCCCTGTAAAAGGAAGGGCGCCTGCCGGCATTCCAGGCGCCCTACTACGCGGGCCAAAGGCGCCCTGTTGGGCATGAGGGCGGCACCTGGTCGGATGGTGGCATCTAGTCTGAGGGTGACAGCCGACACTTGGTCTGAGGGTGACATCTGGTATGAAGGCGGCATCTGGTCTGAGGGTGGCACCTGACCTTAGGATGGCACCTGGTCTGAGGGCGGTACCTGGGTTGAAGGCGGCACCTGGCCTGAAGGCAGCATCTAGTCTGAGGGCGGCACCTGGCCTGAGAGCGGCACCTGACCTGAGGGTGGTACCTGGGGCTGAGGGCGGCACCTGACCTCCCCACCCTAAATACGCCCCTGGGACTGGCCCCGAACTCCTGGCTACCCCCCCCCCCCTCCACACTCAAAGTTTTGTGGCGACGCCACTGCCTCCAAAGACACCCTCCGATACACCTCTGAAGCGCCCTCCGATACAACTCCGAAGCGCCCTCCCACATACCCCCAAAGGCACCCTCCGATATATTTACGAGGGTGCCCTTCCACATACTTCCAAAGGCTCCCTCCGATGCACCTCTGAAGGCGTCATCCCATATAGCTCCAAAGGCGACCTCCGATACGCCTTTGAAAGCACCCTTCCACATACCTCCAGGGACGCCCTTCGATACACATCTGAATGAGCCCTCCCAGATGCCTCCAAAGGCGCTCTCCGATACACCTCTGAAGGCGTCATCCCATATAGCTCCAAAGGCGACCTCCGATACGCCTTTGAAAGCGCCCTTCCACATACCTCCAGGGACGCCCTTCGATACACATCTGGATGAGCCCTCCCAGATGCCTCCAAAGGCGCTCTCCGATACACCTCTGAAGGCGTCATCCCATATAGCTCCAAAGGCGACCTCCGATACGCCTTTGAAAGCACCCTTCCACATACCTCCAGGGACGCCCTTCGATACACATCTGAATGAGCCCTCCCAGATGCCTCCAAAGGCTCCCTCCGATGCACCTCTGAAGGCGTCATCCCATATAGCTCCAAAGGCGACCTCCGACACGCCTTTGAAAGCACCCTTCCACATACCTCCAGGGACGCCCTTCGATACACATCTGAATGAGCCCTCCCAGATGCCTCCAAAGGCGCCCTCCGATACACCTCTGAAGGTGCCCTCCCACATACCTCTGAAGGCGCCCTCCGATACATATCTGAGGTCACCCTCCCAAATAACCCCAGAGACGCCCTCTGTGAGACCTGAGGCGCCCGGCCTCACATTCAGCGAAGGGCGCCTTTGTATGTATGGATGGAGGGCGCCCTCGGTCCTCGGATAAATGCATCTGAGTGTGCTTTTGGACTATGTGGGAGGGCGCCTTCAGAGGTGTATTGGTGGGCGCCTTTGGAGGTATGTGGAAGGGCGCCTTCAGAGGTGTATCGGAGGACGCCTTCGGAAATGTATTGGAGGACGCCTCCGAAAGTGTATTCGAAGGCGCTTTTGAAGGTATGTGGGAGGGTGCCATCGGAGATGTATCGGAGGGTGCCTTTGGAGTCTGTAGGTATGTGTGAGGGCGCCTTCAAAGTTAAAAGGTGCATCGGTGGGCGCCTTTGGTGGTATATAGGAGGGCGCCTTCATATATGCATCCGAGGGCACCTTTGGAGATATATGGGAGGGCGCCTTTGGAGTTATGTTTGAGGGCGACTGACTTCAGGGGTGTATGTGTATCAAAGAGCGCCTTTGAAGGCATGTAGGAAAGCGTTGTCAGAGGTGTATTGTATGTCGCCTTCGGAGCTATGCTGGAGGGCGCCTTCAAATGTGTATCGGTGGGCACCTCTGGAAGTATTTGTGAGGGCGCTTTGAAGGTATGTGGGAGGGCGCCTTTGGATGTATGTGGGAGGGTGCCTTTAGAGGTGTACCTATCGGAGAGCGCCAAAAGAGGTATGTGGGAGGGCGCCTTCAGGGATGTATCGGAGCGCGCCTTACATTCAGTGGAACGCGTCTCATATTCAGTCGGAGAGCGCCTCATATTCAGCGAAGGGCGCCTTCGGCGCTCTTCGCTGAATGTGAGGCGCATTTCATGAACCGAAGGCGCCTTCGTCGCCTTCAGTGCATGAGCGCGCCTTCGTTGCGTGAAGGCGCCTTCAGCGCCCAAGGGGGAGGGGGCATGGTGCAGTGCCCATCCCCCCCTAAATACGCCCCTGATCACATCCCCGGCCCCGTTTGAGTCTCGAAAGGGCACATTGCTGACTATGCTGAGTGTCCGCATGCGGTGCATTCTGGTGTGACGACATGGGGCCGTGAGAGCTGATGCCGTGAGACGTCCATCCTAGTCAGCACTGCATTGCACCAGCTGAAACTCAGCACTTGCCGGCAAATCGCGTCCCGCAAGGAAATCGCTCCTCGCGCCATGGGCCAGATCTCATGCGAATCGCGTCCCGCGTGCAAATCGTGGCTCACTCATGAAGAACCTGGAGATCGCTCTGGAATCGGAGGAATGCATAGAAGAAAATTAACATGATTTAGCAGGGCCGGAGCCACATATTTTCGGTTGAGGGGGCAGCTTTTCCGGAAAAAGGGCCCTTGGCCAAAAGGGCCTACCCAATCTGCAGTATTATGTAATATATATTTAATATCATTTTCGTCTTTCTCGTTCCCGCACAGGTTACCATTTATTTATGATCAAACTTGAACACTTTAAGTAGAGCATCACAGCCTTTATTTTCAAGTGGCATGTTGGCGTCCCACAGTTCAAGTTTTTACTCAATGTGACTAAGTTATCAACTATAACTTTTTCATTTCTTGCGACATGTACGAAGGATGTTTACTATAGTTCACTAGTTACCAGAAGGAATTTACTAGTCATCGCATTTGCTTTCGGTGCTATCATCTCAGACAGGCACGTAGCCAATATTTCGTCCAGGGGGGGGGGGCGCCTCGAAAGGGCCCCTTCCCGAGCGTTGAAGGGGCCCCTTTCCAAGCGTTGAAAGGGCCAAACAAAACGGATGAAAAGGCACGTTACAAGGATGGCAAATGCAGTATGATAAGTATGTCATGGGCCATACCAACGTTTAGGAGCTGGAGTTAGCAAACTGCCATATCAACTTTGGAACCAGCGACACCAATTTGGAATCAGCTATACCAACTTGGAATATTTTTTTTAAGCTCAAGACCTGGAACTCTTACAAAATTGCGCCGCGGAGCGGCGGGAAAATTTTGAGTCTTATGCCCTGGATATGCATTCCCATCAATGCGTCGCATTGCGTATGGTGCGGACCTCTACAAATGCTATTGTGCGTTTAAAAGTGCGGTAAAAAAAAGTGCTTAAGTGAACTATTTTACCCAATTATATAGGAAAGTAGCAAGATAACACATAAATGCGCCGATAAACGGCCTGATTTTTTTTTTAACCCACATATAATTGAATTTGTAGTTAAATTGCGCCGCAGAGCGGCGCGAAAATTTTGAGTTGTATTCCCTGGACAACTCCATTCTTACTGTTGAAAGGCCCAGGGTCCCTTCATATCTCTATAAAGGCCCTTCGACCTTTTCAACGCCCTTCCAATCTGTTCAGGGACTCATCTGGGATCCACGAGAAGAAATGATGTGGAGTGGGTGATATATATGCAATACAAAGAGGGCTTACTCTACAAGAAAAAATAACATCGGAGTTTTCGGGTATATTGTAACACCCTGACGAAGGGTGTTACAATATACCCGAAAGTTCCGATATTAATATTTGTATTTTGGAATAAGTCCTCTTTGTATTTAATCTTCATCTGATATATCTACGCGCTTTTGGCTCTTCCGGTCTGACCAGGGACTCCTCTGACCTTCCAAAAAGTCCTCTTGTGTGTCAAAGGGCCCATTCGGCCTGTTCAGAGGTCCTTCCGACCTGGCCAGGGACTGCACTGGCTGCTTTGTCGCCCTGCCGACATGCTTAAGGGCTCCTCCGACATGCCCAGGGGCCAGGCACGTAGCCAGAATTTTGTGTCCTGGGGGGCCTCGAAAGGGCCTCTTCCCGAGCGTTGAAAGGGCTCCCTTCCCAAGCGTTGAAAGGGCCAAACAAAACGGATGAAAAGGCACGTTACAAGGATGGAAAATGCAGTATGATATGTATGGCATTGGCCATACCAACTTTTAGGAGCTGGAGTTAGTGAACTGCCATATAAGCTTTGGAACCAGCGACTCCAAATTGGAATCAGCTATACCAACTTGGAATATTTTTAAGCTCAAGACTTGGAACTCTTGGACAAATTGCGCCGTGGAGCGGCGCGAAAATTTTGAGTCTTATGCCCTGGATATGCTTTCTCATCTATGCGTCACATTGCGTTTGGTGCGGACCTCTAAAAATGCTATATTGTGCGTTTAAAAGTGCAGTAAAAAAAAGGTGCTAAAGTGAACTATTTTGCCCAATTATATAGGAAAGTAGCAAGATAACACATAAATGCGCCGAGAAACGGGCCTATTTTTTATAACCCGCATATAATTGATTTTGTAGTTAAATTGCTTCGCGGAGCGGCGCGAAAATTTTGAGTTGTATTTCCTGGACAACTGCATTCTTACTGTTGAAAGGCCCAGGGTCTCTTCAGATCGTCTAGGGTCCCTCCGACCTTTTCAACGCCCTTCCGACCTGTTCGTGTTCAGGGACTCATCTGGGATCCGCGAAGCGAAAAGACATGATGTGGAGTGGGTGATATATATATATATAAAATACAAAGAGGGCTTGTTCTACAAAAACAAATTGGAGCTTTCGGGTATATTGTACACTCTGACGAAGGGTGTTACCAGGGCCTATTTTAACATGTTAACTGGGGGAATGCCCCCCCCCCCCTCTCCCCAGTGGGCCGTTTTGCCCCCCCCCCCCCCCCAGTCAAGACATGTTGCCCATCCTGATTTCAGTATTTCCATGTCATTTTTCGCTTGATAGGTATTCAATTAAAATAAAATATGCTTACCTGGTGATAAATGTATACACATCCAATGCAATGCAATCGATCAGTACTAAACATATTTAAATACATATTACTTTCTACATATGTGTACTGGCAGGACTCCACACCGTCCTTGTCCTTAATTCCTGCCCAACCATCCTAGTGATGCCAATTTATCAACATTTACCCACATCTCTTTTTGTTGTATTTTTATTGGTTATTTATTTACTTATGTATGTATTTATGTACGTATATTTCTTTGCATGTTTGTCATGTCTGTCTTTATTTCCCTGGTTAAGTTTTTTAATTGTCTAGTTCTCATAATTATTAACTTAAAACGCCAATCACTCGGAAGCTGAATTTCATCTCTTCTCTTGCGGTCATTCCAAATCAAAGGCTAAAAGAGTGCTGACTACAGGCTTAGCATTACGGCCCCTGCCTGCTCACCGTCTCACTTCCCATCACCGCTCCTTTTCTCTTTATCTATCAACCTCTTATCAGTTTCCCCTGCTCACCTTCAACCTTTATTTCACTTCCAGGATTTAACTTTAAAATGACCTGCCGGCACCAGGAGACTAAGCCTTGCGACAGCGGCGCGGAGTGTTGGCACCCTCTGCGCGCTGGCAACCCTGCCGGCGGCCGGCTCCCAGGATCTGCTGCCTTGGTCGGCGCGGCGGATATGAGTGGGCCTGGCTCGCCAGAGTGCCCTGTGGGTGCCGAGCGGGCCACCTCCACCTCCTCCGAGAGATGTTCGGAGGGAACGTCGAGGGAGCGAGCGCGAGAAGACTGCGGAGGTTTGGTGCGCCTGCCGGTGCGAGGGACGTGCCATCAGTTGGCTACATGCGTCGGCTGCTCGGCTCGAGCCCCGTCGGTGGCCATGTGCGCGCCTTGCTCAGTTTGTCCCGCACCCTGTGCCGTGCCGCCGACGCCGGGCTGCCCTTGCCCTCGCTGAGCTCATCGGGGCCGGTGGTGCGCTCCGTGCTGCGGTTTCCGGCTCCTGACGGGGCGTGCTCTCGCTGCGGTCTCCGCTGCTCCTTGGCTGGATTCACCGTTGCCGCCGCTGCCGCTGCTCCCTGACATCTGAAGTCGTCCAGCTCCATCTACAGCCTGGAGTGGGAGGGCGGCTGCTTCCCAGTCAGCCCGGCCGCCGGCGGTCCCCGCTTCGACTCACCGAGGCGCTCTGTGAGTGCCGAGCTGGCTGCCTCGCCTTAGGGGGTGGGAGTGACCGCCTTCCGAAGGCTGTTGGGGGGGGGGAGTGACTGGGGAGCTGGCGCGAGCGGATCGCGTCGGTTTGGCGTGCCTACAGGCCTCGGGCGTGCTAACGGCTAGCTGCCCACGTCGGCTGCCCAGCCTGAGCCCCGCCAACGTCCTCCTGTGCGCTCTCACCCGGTTCGTCGTAGAACCCGTGCCGGGGCCGCCCGTGGCGACCATTGTCGGGACAGGAGCTGGCGGGGCTGCGATTGCAGCTGGAGTGGGGCGGTGCCGCCGGCTCCTGATGTGGGAAGTCGCCGTCTCCGACTCCTGAAGAGGGACCGGCTCTGGCCGGCTGGGGTGCCGCTTTCGCCCCCCCCCCCCCCCCCATCTACATGTTTCTACTTATGTTTGATTTATATATTTATAGTATGTCTGATTGCATCTACTTGTTTGATTGTGTCTTAGGTTTTATTGTTTGATTGTAGGTGCCTATTTGTTTTTACGGGCGTCCAATGTTGTTGTGCCGGCAGCGCCATCTGCACCGCCTGCCGCGCCACCTGGTGCGGGTGTCGCGTCCGGGGCTGTCCCGCGGGTTGAGCTGCCGGGGGACTGGTCACCACCCAGTCAGCTCCCTGTGGGGGCGGTCCCGGCGCGGCAGAGCGGCAGAGACACGTCGTTTCATGTGTGTGTGTGTGTGTGTGTGTGTGTGTGTGTGTGTGTGTGTGTGTGTGTGTGTGTGCGCGTGTGTGTGCGTGTGTGTGTGTGTGTGTGTGTGTGTGTGTGCGTGCGTGCGTGCGTGCGTGCGTGCGTGCGTGCGTGTGTGTGTGTGTGTGTGTGTGTGTGTGTGTGTGTGTGTGTGTGTGTGTGTGTGCGTGTGCAGTCGGTGCATACCGAGTGCATCGTATGAAAACACAACGGACTACCGAGTGCCGGATGTCACTAGCGAGTGCCGAAGGTCAGCACTCGATTTTTTAACCAATCAGAACATGTTGCTGATGACGTCAAAGGTCACGTGACGCTGTTTTTAGGCGGCACTCGTTTTGGATGTTTTACCAGATTTTTTTGTGTGAGTGTGTTAACTGGTGTGTTAGCACAGCAAAAGTCCGACGTGTGTTACTTTTGTCTGGTGGCCCTAGAGATGGACAAACCCAAAGTACCGAGCAAGTACCGAGTAGGTAAGTACCAATGGATTGCGCCATAAGTGTTTGACCTATGCATAAGCGTAGGAATAGGGGTGCAGGGGGGGGGGGGAGCCGCCCCCCCCCCCCCCCCCAACATTTTGGATTTTAACATTACGCCTATGTCCGTTGCATGGAAAGAATCGACTTCAGAATGCCTCCTGCCCCCCCCCCCCCCAACTTGAACATAGTTCCTACGCCCCTGGACCTATGGATTGAGATATATCATAGATCAACTTCAAATATAATTTTATCGTTAAAAGAGGAAACTAGTTTGAACAATTTCAGATATACAAGCGAACGATAGACTTTCGGAATGCATTTTGATTTGTAGTTACGCCATTTAATTTGCATTGACCATCACTATCTTGAAAGCGTTTCTCGACGCTGCGCCGAAATCGAATGCACCGTCGCTGTAATTGTTGAATGCAATGCGTTGGGGATGGGATGAACTTGATTCATGCACCGCGGGTAGGTACTCCTTTTATTGGTGGTTATTTTTAAAAAGACATGTTTATGGTTTTTTATCATTTAAAAACATTGTAGTAGGTTCTTCCCGTCCTGAAATCGTAGGTAGGGTTATGGGTAGGTACTGGACAAGATACTAGGTAGGTAGCCTGAACTCACCTCACCTGGCACCCAAGAGAGGTAAGAAATTAATCAAATTGCTATCACAATCAGTGCGATTCTCTTGTCATCCGGATTACTTCTCAATTGAAAATTGGCTAATAATTCAGCAAGTTACCTCACATGTCAGCTTGTTTTAGTTTCAGTTTGGTAGCCTATTAATGGCACCAAGGGTTGGCGTATATACATCAGACAACTGATTTACGCCAGAAGCTTGCTGCGCTGCGGCATTAAAGCGTCATCTCCCAAAGTACTAAATTAATTTCAGTGACATTTTATAGGAAGACGTGTAGTTGATGCAGCATAAGGTACTGTAAGCTTCATGTGGATATCTATTATGGTTTTTGAGTTATAGATAAAATACGGCAGGGGGTAGATTCCACCCCCACCCCCGTAATTACTGTAAATGTTTTAGGTTGTCAGGTTCGATTATGTTATAACAATTGTTCCTTACCACACCCGGAAAACGAACGTCAGTTGTCTATGAGACCCTAAAAAAAACATCCTCCTGGTAGTGCTGCAGCGCAGCGAGCGTCTGGCGTAAATCAGTTGTCTGATGTATTTACGCCAAGGGTTGAAGGTAGGTAAAGATGACAATTTTCTTTCATTTTGGAAAAAGGCTCCTATAATTGTGAGACACCCCTCAGATTCCTAATTATCATCTTTCATCTGAAAATTATAGCTTTTTGCATTACTTTGTTTCCGGAACTTGTTGAAAAGCACTATTTTCATGTTTAAATTAAAATCCATCTTTTGTACATATGGCAACCTACCACCCAAAAAGGAAATGCCTATTTCTTCAAGATTTGCTTGACATTTTTCAATTGAGAATGGGATACATCATACAAATTGAGCTATAGTTATCCCACATGTTGTATTATTGTTTTAGATAGGTAGGTAGGTACCTAGTCTAATGTCACCAGAAGCTGCAGATAAAAATGAAAATTGTCTTTTGTTTAGGGAAAAGTCTGCTGTCAGTGTCAAGCACCCCTCAGATTCCTAATTGTAATGTTTTTATCTGAAAATCCAATATGTTTTGGAAAGTTATGTTTTGTGCATTATTTTGCTTGCGGAACTTGTTGAAAAGGCTACATTTAATTTGAAGTTCATGTATTACGCTGATGGAAACCTACCACACAAAACTGAAATCCTTATTTGTTGAGGATTTTATATTATTTGAAACTTCAATTGAAAATCTGATAAATATTCAGCAAGTTACCCCACATGTCAGATTGTTGTTTTAGCTAGGTAGGCACCAAGAGCTGCGGATAAAATAAAAATTTATTTTGTTTAGGGTAAAGGCTGCCATCACTGTGAGGCACCCCTCAAATCCCTAATTATATTTTGTTATCTGAAAATCCAATGATTTTTGGAAAGTTGTAGCCTTTTGCATTACTTCGCTTGCAGAACTTGTCGAAAAGTAATATTTTGACATTTAAATTACAATCCATCTTTTGTACTTTTCCACACAACCGTTCACATCCTGTTCCCATGCCCTTTACATCTTACCTCCCACCCCTTCAAATCTCTAGAATGAAAGATTACACAGCAAGTTTGCTTGTAATAGATTCTGAACAGTTGTTTTCACCACATAGGTAGGATATCAGGTATCTGGCAGCACAAACTGCCACACTAAATGCCCTATGGTAGAAATCCCAACCGGATTATGACAACCTTGATTATCAAACCTTGATTTTTTGTCAACATTTTGGTGTTCCTGTCTGTGATTTCAATTATTTTTGGAAGCAACAAATGCCGTAAATATTAATAATTAGATTGCATTCCCGTATCACATTGAGCAATTCCCTATCTGCCTATGGCCTACATTCTGGCCAAGCTTGAGCTGATAACCATAGTGTGTGAGTCCACTCTTCAGGTGACTAGGTGAGCTGCCTCAATTTTTGGCTTATTTGCATTATTAAGGATAATGAAGGAAGGATGCACTGTCAGGGACGCAGGAACTATGGCCCCCGTCCCCTGTTCCTATGCCTATGTGCACTGCCCTCACACCAAAGTCACTATTGCCAAAATCTTCATGCTTATTCCTAATGCTATGTGTCAGTATTTCCTACTTACGAGTGGGGTAAACTGAATTGAACCCTCCTAGCCTGAACAAGAACCAGAACATTGTCATGCTCTAGCTCTCTCCTCACAATACTGACCTGTAACATCATGAGTAACATGACAATGTGCATAGGTAGGAAGTGTTCAGAGTATGGGCAGTTTCCCCCTCCTAGTGTGAAAAAATCTGTGACATCTCTTGCCGCCTGAGGGGCGCTCTGGCCGCCTGAGGGGATGCTCTCTGGCCGCCTGAGGAGGCACTCTGGCTGCCTGAGGGAGCGCTCTGGCTGCCTGAGGGAGCGCTCTGGCTGCCTGAGGGAGCGCTCTGGGCTGCCTGAGGGAGCGCTCTGGCTGCCTGATGGAGCGCTCTGCTGCCTGAGGGGCGCTCTGATTGCCTGAGGGGGGGCGCTCTGGCCGCCTGAGCGGGCGCTCTGGCTGCTCTGAGGGGCGCTCTGGCTGCCCAAGGGGGCGCTCTGGCTGCCTGAGGGGGCGCTCTGGCTGCCTGAGGGGCGTTCTGGCTGCCTGAGGGGGCGCTCTGTCAGCCTGAGGGGCACTCTGGCCGCCATAGGGGGGGGGGGGGGCGCTCTTACCGCCTGAGGGAGCGCTCTGGCCGCCTGAGGGGATGCTTTCTGGCTGCCTGAGGGGCGCTCTGATTGCCTGAGGGGGGCGCTCTGGCCGCCTGAGCGGGCGCTCTGGCTGCCTGAGGGGCGCTCTGGCTGCCTGAGGGGGGCGCTCTGGCTGCCTGAGGGGGCGCTCTGTCCGCCTGAGGGGGCACTCTGTCCGCCTGAGGGGCACTCTGGCCGCCTTAGGGGGGCACTCTTGCCGCCTGAGGGGGCGCTCTGGCCGCCTGAGGGGATGCTCTCTGGCCGCCTGAGGAGGCACTCTGGCTGCCTGAGGGAGCGCTCTGGCTGCCTGAGGGAGCGCTTTGGCTGCCTGAGGGGCGCTCTGACTGTCTGAGGGGGGCGCTCTGGCCGCCTGAGCGGGCGCTCTGGCTGCCTGAGGGGCGCTCTGGCTGCCCGAGGGGGCGCTCTGGCTGCCTGAGGGGGCGCTCTGGCTGCCTGAGGGGGCGCTCTGGCTGCCTGAGGGGCGTTCTGGCTGCCTGAGGGGGCGCTCTGTCAGCCTGAGGGGCACTCTGGCCGCCATGGGGGGGGGGGCGCTCTTACCGCCTGAGGGGGCGCTCTGGCCGCCTGAGGGGATGCTTTCTGGCCGCCTGAGGAGGCGCTCTGGCCGCCTGAGGGGGCGCTCTGGCTTCCGGAGGGAGCGCTCTGGCCGCATGAGGGGGGCTCTTGCCACATGAGGGCTGCTCTGGCTGCCTGAGGGGATGCTCTCTGGCCGCCTGAGGAGGCGCTCTGGCCGCCTGAGGGGGCGCTCTGGCCGCCTGAGGGGGCGCTCTGGCCGCCTGAGGGGGCGCTCTGGCCGCCTGAGGGGGCGCTCTGGCCGCCTGAGGGGGCGCTCTGGCCGCCTGAGGGGGCGCTCTGGCTTCCGGAGGGGGCGCTCTGGCTTCCAGAGGGGGCGCTCTGGCTTCCGGAGGGGGCGCTCTGGCTTCCGGAGGGGGCGCTCGGGCCGCATGAGGGGGCTCTTGCCACATGAGGGCCGCTCTGGCAGCCTGAGGGGGCGCTCTGGCAGTGGCGGCGGAAGAGGGGGGGGGGGGGCAGGGGGAAGGAGGCAGTTTCCCCCCCCCCCCCCCAAACTCAGCCGAGGGGAGCTTTGTGTTTGGCAGGGGCTGCTGGCCTGAGAGGGGGCACTCTGTCGCCTGAGAGGGGGCACTCTGTCGCCTGAGAGGGGGCGCTCTGGCCGCCTGAGAGGGGGCGCTCTGGCCGCCTGAGAGGGGGCGCTCTGGCAGCCTGAGAAAGGGCGCTCGGGCCGCCTGAGAGGAGGCGCTCTGGCCGCCTGAGAAGGGGTGCTCTGGCTGCTTGAAATGGGGCGCTCTGGCCACCTGAGAGGGGGCGCTCTGGCCGGAGTAGAAGGGCTGCTCTGGCCGCATGAGAGGGGGTGCTCTGGTTGCCTGGGAGGGGGCGCTCTGGCCGCTTGAGAGGGCCGCTCTGGCCGCTTGAGAGGGCCGCTCTGGCCGCCTGAGAAGGGCGCTCTGGCCGCCTGAGAAGGGCGCTCTGGCCGCCGCCTGAAAGAGGGCCCTCTGGCTGCCTGAGAGGGGTCGCTCTGGCCACCTGAGTGGGGGCGCTCTGGCCGCCTGAGAAGGGGTGCTCTGGCTGCTTGAAAGGGGGTGCTCTGGCCACCTGAGAGGGGGCGCTCTGGCCGGAGGAGAAGGGGTGCTCTGGCCACCTGAGAGGGGGTGCTCTGGTTGCCTGGGAGGGGGCGCTCTGGCCGCTTGAGAGGGCCGCTCTGGCCGCCTGAGAAGGGCGCTCTGGCCGCCGCCTGAAAGAGGGCCCTCTGGCTGCCTGAGAGGGGTCGCTCTGGCCACCTGAGTGGGGGCGCTCTGGACGACTGAGAGGGGCGCTCTGTCCGCCTGGGGGGACTCTTTGACCGCCTGAGGGGCGCTCTGGCCGCCTGTGTTTCAAGGCCTCATCTTACATGGATTTGAAAGGAAATAGTATCCGTTCACGAAAACACATGCTAGTTTGGATCAAGCAATATGCCAAACGTTTATATTTGATACACAAAAGCGTATACTTCAACAGACCATAATTTAGCAGACTTGTAAATTGTCAGGTAGAAGCAAGGTCGATTGAAACTCTGGCGGATCTTTAGATACAAATATATGATTTAATGATCAGCAAGGCAAGAAAACATTCCCTTTCGTTAGACAAAACGGTTGTTTATATCTATGCGAAGTTAAAGTTTCATCCGATTCTATCCAGTTTATGAAACACTTGTTTATGTTCTACTTCGAATTTTCTTTCACGCATCCCTATTTCAAAGACAGGATAAACCATAAAATATGTTACAAGCGCTTTCTGAAAACAAAAATTGAATCCGTTAGAATGGTTTTGTTAAGAACGTTTTTTTTTTGTCAACGTTCGCACGTGTTGTTGGAACGTCTTTATATCAGTATATTTTTGGGATCCGTTGGAACGGTTTCGTTAGAACGTTTTCTTTTGCAGCCTTCGTACGTGTTGTTGGCACGGCTTTTCTTCGTATATTTTGACAATGCAAGGGGCGGGGCCGATGTGGCCGCATTTGGAAGCGTTCGTACGTGGATCCGTTGGAACGTTTTTTCTTCTCTCGTTGGAACGTTTTTTTCTTCAGTGTTCGTTCGTGTTGTTGGAACGTTTTTTCTCCGTATTTTTATGGGCGCCATGTGACCTTCGTTGTCGGAGCGCCCCTAAACTCCAATCATCATCATCTCCGTATTTTTGACAATTGCAAGGGGCGGGGCCGCGCAAATACATCGGAAAACTTATTTACGACTTATCTACGAGATGGTCTGGGGGTCCGGGGGTGGAGACAGCTCCCCCTCCCCGTAGGTCACAGCGCAGGGAGCGAATGCGAGCGGGTGTTCTAAACGTGGGTCCCTGTGGCCGTAATTGCTGTAAAGTTTAGGCCAGGTTCGAATATGTTATAACAATTTTGTAATTGCAATTTTGTAATCACAATTTTGTAATTACATTTTTGTTTTCCAATATTTTAATAACATCGAAACTAGCGCAAATTAGCCTGCCTACACATTGTTATTTATCATGAAGGCATATAATGTTTCATCGCTCTATCTTTTGCGAATATGTACCAAACTTCTATGAACAATCAACTCTCATTTGAAAAAAGTGCATTAAAATCGGCAGTTTAATTTGGCCCGGACGGCGAACTATTTAGTGTTCACGACTTATTAACAAAAAATCCCATCAATTTTCAACAAACAGGTATTTAATATATTATATATATGCACACATGAAACATTTATCTAAACCGTTTATTCATAATCAATCAATAAACGTTTCAGAAAACCGTGATGCATTCTGCGGATTAACTTGGCCAAGGATGGCGACATATTTAGTGTATGCGATTTGTTTCATTGACCGATCAGGGACGTTGTCACGCTTCTTGGAGCACTTACTTCATTGCTGGCCTTGTTTACAAATAACATTCAAACCAGAGATAGTGATAGAGATAGTGATAGAGATAGATAGTGAGAGAGATAGATAGATAGATAGATAGATAGATAGATAGATAGATAGATAGATAGATAGATAGATAGATAGATAGATAGATAGATAGATAGATAGATAGATAGATAGATAGATAGATAGATAGATAGATAGATAGATAGATAGATAGATAGATAGATAGATAGAGATAGATAGATAGATAGATAGATAGATAGATAGATAGATAGATAGATAGATAGATAGATAGATAGATAGATAGTGTCACCATATGTTAGTACATCTTTTTTAATTTCCCATAATTTGATTTTTGCAATAGAAAATGTTGTTAGTTCACTTTTAAATTGAGGCACGATCAATTTGAAACCACACATGTTCAGGGACGGATCCAGTTTGGGGGGGGGGGCATAGGGGCCATCATGCCCCCGCCCCCAAAGGTCCTGATACTATGTTTCCCCCCCCCCCCAACGGTCGGACGTACAGTTGTAAAAATGGCCTTTGCAGCAGTCAAAATCCAGCTATCCACGGTGAAAAACTTGCAAATTTCTCGCCGCTTCGCGGCATGACACAATGCGCAATTGCTTATACAAATTTGGAAAATGGGAAAATTAATTAATTAAGTGTCTGGCAGTCTTTCCTTGGCGGTACCTAATTGCTAGCCCCTGGGGCCCTTCATAAAATATTAACTTTCAAGCGGGCTACAATTACATGTTTAGCTAGTCTGCCGAGTTCCGAAAAAAGGCGACGCAAAGACACAGACAGGCACCCGGAAGCTGCTTCAGCGGTGCCCAGCTTGCTGGACCGAAGAGCTAATAGTGGGGACCAGGCCAGGACCATCTCCCCCCAGGCTCCTCCAGATCCACAGGGACCATTTATGCGCGGAAACGTCGTTCTTCCCCTTTGCTGCTTTCAAACCATTTGCATTGTTACTAGTTGTTTGTTACAGTTTGGTTCATATGTATACAGTTATTATTATTATTATATGTACTATTGAGCGCTGACTGCCACCGGTCATTGTGATTTACTATCCGAGGCTAATGTATATAAAAAACTACCTTCATTTCAATATTTTTCATCATACCGAGGCAAGGAAAAGGGGTTACCTGAGGCTTGGCCCCACTTACGGTCTGGCTCCAATATGAAAATTTCGTTTTCCACGACCTAAAGTTAACATTTTCACGTCCATTTCACCGTCCATTTCAGCAGGGGCGCAACCACCTATACGGACGATACGGAATGTCCGTACCGGCGCCCCCGGACCATTTTCGTTTTGCAATTAGCACCGCCAACAGGACAGGCACCAGTGGCGTACAGAGTATACGGTCATTCAGGGCATGACCTGGTCCTTTGGACCCGAGGCGCCCATGCAAAGCTGGCGCCCCTCCGACCAGTGACGGCGCCCCTCCGGAAAGTGACGGTGCCCCTCCGGCTAGTGACGGCGCCCCCTCCGATCAGTGACGGCTGACGGCACCCCTCCGACCAGTGACGGCGCCCCTCCGGCCAGTGACGGGCGCCCCTCCGGCTACTGACGGCATCCCTCCGGCTAGTGACGGCGCCCCTCCGACCAGTGACGGCGCCCCTCTGGCTAGTAAATGCGCCCCTACGGCCAGTGACGACGCCCCTCCAACCAGTGAAGGCGCCCCTCAGACCAGTGACGGCGCCCCCCCCCCCCCCCGGCAAGTGACTGTGACCCTCCGGCTAGTGACGGCGCCCCCTCCGGTCAGTGACTGCGCCCCTCCGGCCAGTGAAGGCGCCCCTCTGGCCAGCGACGGCGCCCCTCCGGCCAGTGATGGCGCCCCTCCGACCAGTGACGGCGCCCCTCTGGCCAGTGACGGCGCCCCTCCGGCTAGTGACGGCGCCCCCTCCGGTCAGTGACGGCACCCCTCCGGCCAGTGACGGCGCCCCTCCGGC
>JAXIVJ010005210.1:72500-75975 GCA_036785665.1 Chirona hameri | reverse complement strand
ATGAGCATTGGAAATTGCGCAAGTACTGGGCAAGACACCAGTAAGACTTTAGTGAGACTTGAGCTGTAGAGAGCGGGAGTCTAGAGAGCGGGAGTCTAAGGCCCCAGCTGCGGGGCCTTCTATCCTGTACCTATTGAGTATTGAGTATTGAGTATTGAGTATTGAGTATTGAGTATTGAGTATTGAGTTAGGTTAACCAAATGGACCAAATTTGACATGGGCCCGTCAAATTTGGTGCCCATCGTAAACCAAATGGACCAAATCTGACCCGCAATACCTCTTTCAAAGACCTGTAATTCCTTGCGTATGCATGCTACCTGACTTTCGTCTCTGGGCATGTTATTAAGAAAGGATGGATCAATCATTTAAGACCAAGAAATCGAGTCAAACCTAGCTATAAAGTTGAAAAAAATGTTGTCAAAGTTGAGGAAAAACTGACTTTTGGGGTAGATTTGGTCCATTTGGGTTTACAAGTTTTCGTAAACCTAATGGACCAAATCTACCCTAAGTGATGTAATCGTTATTTATAGCGGAACTATATAAATTATCTTGAATATAATATCACATGTATGTTACTTCGGGATAGAAGTTCTTGTTGTCCAAAACTAACCTAGGTTTGATCTATATTTTTATTTTTATTTAAATTAATTATAAAAAATATATTTTCGTTATTTGTTGATAAAACATGAGAAAAAAAAACAGCAGCAATACCTACCTAACCGAGTGTATGACTAACCATCTTAAATTAACCTAGATTAGACTTGAATAAAGGACACAAAACGTGTTTAGGTTTGGGTTACTATAACGTCATAGAAAAAAAAATATTAAAAAAAATTAAACTGCCTATTTGCAATTCTAAGCACGAGTTACACATCGCTCTCAAAAATTAACCTAGGTTTGACAAATAGTAACGACTCTAGAGGTGTCCTAAATATTAAGGCATTAAAAAAAAATCAATAAGGATAATATAAGTTAGTTTCAAAAATATGTGTTTCTTTTTCCAAAAGTCCGAAATCTCATTCATCTAAAATCTCATTCATCGAAATTTTAATTTGAACTTTAAGTTAAGCAATTAAAACTTTAAGTTCATCATTAAGAGTAGGTTAATCAATTGCCTATTCAAAACTGAAATCGGTTTGGTTTTATTCGTTTTGGTGTTTAAGTTATAGGCATTCCCGTCTACCATTGCATTATTTGCAGGACTTAGAAGAAAAAATTGAAGAATAATTTTTTTTTCCCTTATTTATCCTATCAAAATTGCCTTCGTTAACACTTAAACATAAAGAAAACGAAGCCATTTAAAAATAACAAAAATAAACCAAAATCGAAAAAGAAGTATCACCTTTTACCCAAAAAACGATTTCTTCCAAAAGCGAGGATTCATTTTATACATTTCAAAAAAGGTAACAATGTCTGAAAATACTTAATACTTCTGACGTCATTGTTAAAAAAAAACTGAATAAATTGAAAACAAAATGTATATCAAGTGATAAAAGGTCGAAAAATCCGATTTAAGGGTCTACTTTTTTGTAAAATGTCTTCATTCTTGTTCACCCTAACTGTTCAAAAAGAAATATTTAATTTTTAACACCAGGTGGCAGCACTTAACGTTTTACTTTAAAAAAAATCACATTTTTGAAGAAAAAAACAAAAGAGTTTTGAATAGGAAATTGAATGGGCTATCAAATATCTTTAATAAACTTTTCGCTCAGACAAAATTTCACCTAAAAATATTGAAATACAAAAAATCTTAAATTTTTTGCTTAAAGTTAAGTATTTTTTTATTATTTATTCCTTTGCAAGTCCTGGATCTTGTTCATCTAAAACTGGTAACTGTTTGGCTCTATACATTTTATTTTTTAAGTGACAAACATTCAAACTAAATTTGTTATTGTACTTAAGTTAAGCAAGTAAAAAATTAAGTACATCATATATCGTAGGCTCAACTATTGGCTATCAAAAAACTGAAACCGGTTTGGTTTTATTTCATTCTGTTTTTAAGTTATAGTTATTGCCATCTACCATTAAGTTGTTCTCACTTTTAAAAAAAATATGCTTAAAGTTAAGTCTTTTTAAAATAATTTGTTTTTGTATTTGATAGTCCTTGATCACATTCATCTAATACTTGTAACCGTTTGGCTCTAAACATTTTATTTTTTAAGTGAAAAGCATTCAAACTTAATTTTCAATTGTACTTAAAGTTAAGCAATTGAAAAATTAAGTACATTATATAAAATAGGCCCCATCTATTGGCTATCTAAAACCGAAATCGGTTTGGTTCTATATATTTTGGTTTTTAAGTTAAAGGCATTTCTGTCTACCATAACATTGTTCCGAGGACTTTGAGCTATTTTTGTGGAAGTAAAAAAAAATGTTTTTTTCCTTGTTTATTATTACAAAATTACCTTCGGTTACCCCTAGCAATATAGAAAACCAAGCTACTTTTTCAAAATAAAATTTTCAAATTTTCAAAAGAAGGTATCTCTTTTTACGAAAAACAGATTTCTTTCACAAAGCGAGTATTAAAGGGAAATAATGACCTTTTGATTTTGTTAGCAACAATTTCTTAGGGCTCCCGTTTATATTTTTTAAATTATTTTATTTAAATTTAAGAATTAAATAAAATTATTCCCAAATTCAAAGTTGTAAGTTTGGAAGAAATACAAAACAAGTACCTTGTGTACATCATGAAGGTCATTGACAAATTCGTCCTTCCCTACCATTGTTAACATCGAGTGCGGGGCATTTGTGGAGGCTCTGTGACATTTCCGATCAAACTGAGCGCTGCTCGGACACCCGCTAGTAGCGCTTTCGTTCTCCATGGCAACCAGGCGTCAGCCAATCAAAAGCCAGAAAGGGAATACGTTCTGGCTTTTCATTGGCTCACGCCTGGTTGCCATGGAGAACGAAAGCGCTACTAGCGTGCGTTCGAGCAGCGCTCTGATCCGTGAAGCAATCCGTGAAGCATCCGTGATGCATGACTGACTATCAGTATAAGTCATGAAATAACAACAACATGCAAACTATACCAACTCGAATAAAATAAGAGCGGAATGAATTGAACCCCAGGCAAGCTAGTATTCGCAAAGCACTCGGCACTGCGCCACAATGGCAAAAGGTGAGGGAAATGCATATTGGATACAATATTATTACGTCACAAGTTTCTGAAGTGTCAACTACTATGAAATACAGTGATAAAATACCTTTAATAATGATTAACAAGAAAATTCAAACTTAAAAAACAATCATTTGAATAAGTCTTTTAATTAGCTTTCAACTCGAAATCAGATATATTTTGCAATGCTACACAAGAATGGCACCAATGACGTCATTACAAAGCTGCTACGGGACTTGGGTATACTAATCAGGAACAACTCGCCAAGTGCGCCGAGATGGTTAAGTGCGCCGAGAAGCATGACAATGACTTTGTAAACAAATCGCCGACGCTAAATAGGTCGCCGTCGATGTGCATCGA
>JAXIVJ010005210.1:52500-62500 GCA_036785665.1 Chirona hameri | reverse complement strand
AAAAGGGGGGTAAGCAATGTTAATTGAAGTTGTAGTGAAATAGTCACTGTTGACTAGTTAGTATCATAATAGCGGATAATATACTTATCAAAAGGTCTTGCGCCGCCCCAGCTTGGATCCTGGATACGCCTATGATGAAGTACAACATGCAAACAGGAACTATCTACGATCAGTAACATATTTATAGTGCTGGGTAGCAACTTGTCTGCGGTTAATATTTTTTCCAATTTGACCTCCTTTTTCACTAACCTGGTACCGCCTATGGCAAAAAAAAAATGATTTATTAAACATCGAAAAATGGTTTTATTACGCATTTACTTCACCCCCATATTGAGTGACCTGCACACGCCTATGATTTTTGAATTTTCAAACGCCTCCGTCATATATCAATTTCCAATTCAATTTCTATCAATTCCTATTAGTTGTGTTAAAATCGGTCGATAAACATGAAAGCTATGTTGGATCAAAAATACCACTAAAATTTGTAGTTTGTGCCCCCCTGTTGCCCCCCTATCAAAAATGTAGATTTGATTATTATTTAGAAATGTAGATCGTGTTGAGGGGAACTAAACACCGTTTCATTTTTGAAAATCGGACGGGTAGATCTCGAGATCTTCTGGGGGGGGGGGGGCGGAATCCGCCCCCCCCCCCCCTGTTACAAATAGGGGTAGCCAGGAGCCTGTTACAAATAGGGTTAAGGGGAAGCAACTCGGCGCAGTTGTAAGATACTTGCCTTCTGTGCTGTGGACCATTTTCTATAAATACTAGCTACTTTTTGATGCAGATAACTAGCTACTTTTTGATAACTGCAGATAACTTTCATATCCACACAGGATATGATGGTAAATCTTACTTGAGGTTGAGACGGTAACACCGATTCTATTGTAGTGCTTGTACAGTATTTAGTATTTATAATCTGTGTAAAAAGTTGACATGCAGTTTTGTTAGGTAGTGGGTGACTGGTGGGTGGGGTGTCATTATGCACTTGCAGTCAATATCTCATATGTTAAATCATGACCAATGTCAAGGACATGCCACTCTTTAGCCACTGAAACCAATGACTCAGCACTTTCATATTATGCCTATGAAAATCTAAGAGTGGCATGTTCATTTCATTCACCTGAACATATGAAGAATGGTATTACTAACAATACAAATAAACTCAACCTTATGCATATAAATACTCGTTCAATTGTCAATAAGCATGATGATCTCTGCAACCTCCTCACTGAAACAGCAATTACTTGGCACATCATCTCAGTATCAGAAACTTGGCTTACTAAGACTATAGAAGATAAATACAGTATATCCGGTTTCCATGCCTTCTACTGCAGTCGAGATAGGGGTGCTGGTGGTGGTTCAGCACTATATATTGCCAATCATCTATGTCCTGAACAGCTGTACAACCCCACCTTCACCACTGCTGAGGTGGTTTGTGCTAACCTAAAACTTGAAAATAATGCAAATATAATCATCTGTCAAATATACAGATAACCCAACACTGACAAATACCAATTCAATTCTGAACTTGAGCAGTGTTTAACATGGCTTAGTAAAATGAACAAAGTTACATTGATCACTGGGGACTTTAATTTTGACCTGTTCTCAATAGATTCAAACGCATCAGTGCGAATGTTTTTCACAAATATGTTGTCACATGGTTTCTTCCCTACAATATCAAGAACAACTCGATCCTCTTACCCATCCTGCACCCTACTTGATAATATCTTCTGCAATGACTTATCAAGGGTGATGCACTCAGGCATTCTTCTAAATGACATTTCAGATCATTTTCCTATATTCGCCTCGCTCATCTTCAACATGAGCTCCTCCAAAAGCAATGCACACATTACAACAACAAGACAACAAGTGTTCAACTATAAAAGAATTGATGAATTTAAGAATTTCCTTACTCAAACCCTGGAGAACATAGAGGACGTACTCTGCCCTGACCTTATTGCAAATAAAATCACTCATGTATACGATGAGGGAATCACAAAGTTTTCATATATAAGGCAGCTATCCAGAAAGAATAGTCCCCGCAGACCCTGGGTCTCGCCTGCTATCTTGCTTTCCATTGCACATAAAAACGAATTATTTCAAGAAAAACTGAAACACCCATCATCATACAATATAGCAAAGTATAATATATATAGAAATATACTTACAAAACTGATTAGAGCTGCCAAAAGGAAACATTATCAGGACGAATTTGCTAAACACTCTGGGAACTCGAAGCAAACATGGCAAACTTTGCAAACCTTAATTAAATCAAAACAAAAAGCAGACAGTGCTCCAACTAGGATTATAGACGCAAGTGGAGAAGCAGTAACAGATGATGCAGTTATAGCAGACAATTTCAATTCCTTCTTCACCGAAATTGGTGAGAAGCTTAGCAAAACTATCCCGCAGTCTTCATTTAATCCCCTTCAGCTGCTTCCAAACGTTGCAAATGAAATGAACTTAGAATCCACAAATGAAGAAGAACTAGTAAATATTATTAATGGATTGAAGAATGTTGGGGCCGGGGCAGATAACATAAATGCAAAACTGTTTAAGTTATCATTTCTAGCCATACTTAAACCTGTTCTTCATCTTTTCAACTCCTGCTTGGAATCTGGAACATTTCCATCCATCCTCAAAATAGCTGTAATCAAACCAATATTTAAAAGTGGTGAGTGTCAACTTGTAGATAACTATAGACCTATAAGTATATTACCTTTCATGTCAAAAATTCTTGAAAAACTCATATACTCTCGACTCATCAGTCATTTAAATCAGAACTACATTATTCATGAAAATCAGTTTGGTTTTCAGAAAAACAAAGCCACCTACATGCCTATTCTTCTTCTTCAGGATACCATTACTAGGGCTTTTGAGGAGGGAGAATTTGCATTGGGTTTGTATCTTGATTTAAAAAAGGCATTTGATACAGTAAACATCGACCTCCTTCTGAAAAAGCTTCATAAATATGGTGTCAGGCACAAGTCTCATACAATTATCTCATCATATTTATCAGGAAGAACACAATGTGTTAAAATCAGAAATACATTATCAGCTTATACACGAGTCACCATGGGTGTTCCCCAGGGGTCGATTTTGGGCCCAATTCTTTTTATCATATACATAAATGATTTGCCAAAGTTAAGTGCTGATATGACTTGCTTATCATATGCTGATGACACTGCAATTTTATTTAAAAGTAAAAGTAGCACTAATCTTCAAATAACTGTAAATGCACTTTTACTGCGCATCACTGACTGGTTTTGTGCCAACTTCCTCTCACTAAATGTCTCAAAGACATTTACCCAACATTACACTACCCGTTCCTCAGTTTTCAAGCTTGATGTGAAGATGAACAACATACCTGTAGAAGAAAATGCTAACATAAAATACTTGGGCGTGATAATTGATAAAACACTTAAGTTTACAAAGCATATTGAGTATATATCTAACATAGTTAGTAGAAACATTGGAATAATAGCAAGAGTAAGGTACTGCTTAGACAAAAGAACTGCGCATACTTTGTATAATAGTCTAATTCTTTCCTATCTGAATTATTGTTGCATGATCTGGGGTAGTAACTATAATTCTCAGCTTGATAAGCTAGTGATTTTACAAAAGAGGGCTGTGAGACTGATTGAATATGTAGACCCCCCACATAGTTCAGAGCCAATTTTCAAACAATATAACATATTGAAGTTGGCCGATATAGCAAAATCACAGATGATCATTGTGATGCAAAAGTTCATAACTAAACAGTTATCAATAGCTTTTGACAAAATATATGAAATTCATGAAGCCAATAAGTCCTCACAGAAGGCAAACCAAACATTTAAAGCAACCATTCTCAAACCGCAATTATCGATTATTCATCACCAGTTGCCTTGGCCCTAAGCTATGGAATAATATCATAGCCCCTAAATTTCCAAACTTAAACGATATTCCAACATCTAAGACTATTATACAAAGTATTGTTCGCAAACATTTTGTTAATTCTTACAATATGTAAGAAGCATACACATATATGTGTATGTGTATATGTGTATGTGTATATGTGTATGTGTATGTGTATATGTGTATGTGTATATGTGTATGTGTATATGTGTATGTGTATATGTGTATGTGTATATGTGTATGTGTATATGTGTATGTGTATATGTATATGTGTATGTGTATATGTGTATGTGTATATGTGTATGTGTATATGTGTATGTGTATATGTGTATGTGTATATGTGTATATGTGTATGTGTATATGTGTATGTGTATATGTGTATGTGTATATGTGTATGTGTATATGTGAATGTGTATATGTGTATGTGTATATGTGTATGTGTATATGTGTATGTGTATATGTGTATGTGTATATGTGTATGTGTATATGTGTATATGTGTATGTGTATATGTGTATGTGTATATGTGTATATGTGTATATGTGTATGTGTATATGTGTATGTGTATATGTGTATGTGTATATGTGTATATGTGTATGTGTATATGTGTGTATGTGTATGTGTGTACGTGTGTATGTGTGTATGTGTATGTATGTGTGTATGTGTGTGTATGTACTATGTATGTTGTATGTATATATGTATGTATGTGTGTATGAGTATGTTTATATGTGTATGTGTATATGTGTCTGTGTATGTGTATATGTGTATGTGTATGTGTATATGTATATGTGTATGTGTATGTGTGTATGTGTATTTGTGTATGTGTATATGTGTATATGTGTATGTGTATATGTGTATGTGTATATGTGTATGTGTATATGTGTATGTGTATATGTGTATGTGTATATGTGTATGTGTATATGTGTATGTGTATATTGTGCATGTGTATATGTGTACCCATTCAATGGCGCTGGCTTCAGGAACCCTACTCGGCAACAAGCTTCGCTTAAAAGAGTGGGGTTCACGAAGAACCAGCAAGAAATGCTCGAAAATTGACCAGACTTTGTCCTACGCCCTGTATGACTGATATCCCCTTTATAACAGCGTAAATGAATATGGAATCCTTGGGCGTAGTTGGGGGGCAGTTATTGGCTGTTTTCAGCAATGACTACTTTCCGCCTTCTTTTATATCACCACATCTAACACCCAAACTACCTCTCCTCATATGCTTTTTTAAGTTTGTTTCCATTTCTTAGCTGGGAGTGCCGCGACATTTTCTCTTTTGTTCTCTGGTGTTAATGAAAGGTGTCGTGCGTCGTTGGGATCGAGGGTGGGGGCACTCCTGGTCACCTATTAGTGGGTGGCGGCTATAAAAAAAGAAAAAAAAGACAGTTAGGGGAAGTTCGGGGAAGTTAGGGGAAGTTAGGGATCATACACCCCTCCAACTTTCGCCCCAGATAAAATTTATTTCTTCCTATGTATGCATTTATGTAATATGTATTATGCTGCAAATTAATATGAAATGATTGAGGTCACATTTTTTCCATCCTGTTTTCAATGTGCGAACAGGATGGAAAATACTGCTTTTGATCTTGCTTGCGGCATTCACTATTTTGCTTTGTAAATGTATTTTGTTCTTTTTCACAATTACACTGTCTTTTTGGAAACTGTACATGTGTGTTTTATGAATTGTGATGTTAGACAAAGCTATTTTTGCCAGTGTGTATCAATATAAGTATACAATTTGCAAATCTGTCAAATTTTGGACATTTTTGGCTTTAACCTAAATCGGTCGGTACTTGGCCTCCCATTCGATATCGGTTTGGTATCGGTCAGGATTTTTCTGGGGGAAAATGACCTCACTAAATTGAACATTATGGGTATGTGTTCACGCAACGCCACTCCAACTCTACTCATACAAGGCCATAGTGTAAACATTCACACATTTTCAATCGTGACCAATATACTCGCGAGTCGCGACCCAGCGAATGAGGTTGTTAGTGTTGCTTACATATTCTGATTGAAGGATAGGCTTTTGCCGGTAAGCACGTCGTCACAACTCACAATAATCTTGAGTCACTAACACGACGTCACAACTCGTTTTGGTGACGCAAGATTATTGTGACGTCATATGTAATAATATCAATATTTTTCCAATTATGACAATTGGTACTTTTTTTCGCAAAACCGAATGCCAGAACCGTAATCAGGATACTCTTTTCCATCATTCTACGTACTTTTCCCAAGGTGTACTATTCCCTTTAATGCAATAATTGCAGGTTCACAATTGCATTTCAACTGGCACAGCATTTACAATGGTTCAATAATATAGGCATATTTACTTCTTTCACAAACAATGCTATGAAGAAAAAAAGCAGGCAGTTTTAGTTTTTGCCACTTTTTGCCGGTAAAAACCCGTTTAACCCTCGCCCGTGCAACGTCCGATCAGTGCGTGACCGTGCAGGCGGGGGGTACAACACCCCCTAGTGTTTCGCCCCTAATTGAGCTAGAGCTTCCATTCAAAAAGAGTGTGTTGCTTGTCACGAGAGGAAGCCATTGATACCCGATTTCAGGTACTAGGTCATAAGGTGACCTCTGAGGTCATGTCAATGACCCAAAATTCAACAAAATTGTAAATGCGTATAAATTTAATTTAATCGAGCTAGAATCGCGAATGAGCATATAATTATGCTAAATGGGTGCCAAATTTGAAATCAGAGTCACAAAATGTCCTAGAAACTGACAAATTCCAAAAAGTCAGGTCATGTCAGGTCATTTGAGGTCAGTGACCTCCTCGGTTTACCTGTGGGGGCGCATGACCCCAGTAGAACATATAATTATGTAAAATGGATCCCATATTTGAAATTAGCGTCACAAAATGTCCTAGAAACTGCCAGAAGCCAAACAGTAATATGAGGTCATCGGAGGTCAGTGACCTCGGTTGACATCTGAAAAGGTCAATCGAGGTCACAATCTCAATGGAAACCACAACTGTCACCTGGAAACACTTGTGCATATGCTCCTGAACAACAAACACTCGGAAACTGCACAAGTTACAAGGATCAATACTACGGGACGCCAGTTGCGCCTGACATGACCTTGAAAAAACAGGTCTTTGGTCACGGGTCATGTGACCTACAAGTTCATTTTTTTAAAGAATATGTGTTAAATTGTTCAACAATAGGGTACTGAAAGTTGCATTGCAATCGGTTGATATTTACGCGAGTTATTCCCGAAAAACGGAGGGGGGGGGGTGGCATCCACCCCCCACCCACGCGAATCGCTTTAGCGTTTCTAATGGGGCACCACAATTGAAGCTATTGTAGATGGCGCTGATAAGCAACTGCTACCAAGCTGACCGGCGGCTGTGCGTCCAGAGTGTAGGGCGCATTGTTTACGGGAGAATTTTGAAGGGGTTAGAGTGGTACAAATGTGTTCAAACTTATACGAAATGTTGGTGTCTGAGTGTATTCGAAACCTGAAAGTATGTCTCGCGGATGTCAATCGTTTAACCTCGGGAGGTCAAAGAGTGTCCGCGAGGTCAAATATCGGGCATCGCATAACTTTTTCCCTAAAGTACTCATCGAAGTCTTTTCAACGGCCAAATATTCCCGCCATCTTATAGACGGTGCACAACGAGTGATCTGACCGCCCCTGGTCACCGGTTGACCTCAGGGGACAGCATAAGTTACCAGTATGGCTTATGGGAGAATGAAGGGGGTAACGCATATTTTCCCTCCAAAAAACACTTAGAGAACCCATTCTACTACCATCGCCTTCCCTTTATCCCACCGAGGGTGCACAACGCAAGCCTTGACCTATCCAGGTCACCTTTCGACCTCAGGTCACCTGGAAAGGCGCTAATATCCATTTAACGAGCCGTCCAAATACTTATTCGTTGTTTACCGGCCAATTATGTTCAAACATATACAAAATGTTGGTGTCCATGAGTCTATTCGAACCCTGAAAGCATGTTTCGCTGAGGTCAATCGTTTGACCTCAGGAGGTCAAAGAGTGCCTGCGATGTCAAATCTTGGGTACCGCATAACTTTTTCCTTAAAGCACTTACCGAAGTCCTTGCAACGGCAAAATATTACCACCAGCCTATAGACGGTGCACAACGCAAGACTTGACCCCTATATGTCACTGTTTGACCTCAGGTCACATGAGAGGCGCTAATATCAATTTAACGAGCCGTCTAAATACGTATTCGTTGTTTACCGACCGATTGTGTTCAAATTTACCTTCCGTGGGTTAAAAGGAAGGCGATGGTGGTAGAATGGCTTCTCTAAGTGATTTTTGGAGAAGAAAAAACCATTATGCGGTACACCGGCATTATCCCATAGGACATAATGGTAACTAATGTTGTGACCTGAGGTCAACCGGTGACCAGGGGCGGTAGATCACTCGTTGTGAACCGTCTGTAGGCTAGTGTGAACATTTAGCCGTTGAAACGACTTCGATAAGTACTTTAGGGGAAAAGTTATGCGGTACCCGATATTTGACCTCGCGGGCACTATATGAACTCCCGAGGTCAAACGATTGACCTTAGCGATAAATGCTTTCGGGGTTCGAATACACTCGTAGACACCAACATTTCGTATAAGTTTGAACACAATCGGCCGGTAAACAACGAATACGTATTTGGACGGCTCGTTAAATGGATATTAACGTCTATCCAGGTGACCTGAGGTCAAACGGTGACCTGGAGGGGTCAAGTCTTGCGTTGTACACCTTGGTGGGTTAACCCTCGCCCTACGGGGGATCCTAAAACGCCCTCCCCCCCCCCCCCCCTGAGGGTTTTCTTGCATAACTTTTTAGACATGCGGCGCATCTTGCTGAAATTTGCAGTAGCTAAGTATACAACAATTATACGTATGCTGTAAAAATTTCATTGAAATGGGTTGAGAAATTTGGGAAATAATTATGTTTTGATGACATCATGTTGGTGGAAAAACGATAAATGTTTGAAAAATCGTAGAAAACAGAGTTTTGAAGCAAATTGCAAACGCAATTAAGCAAAGATACAAAATGTCATTTTCTTTAAGATGGCAATCTCGAATGTTCGAAATTTTGGGTTTTTGACTCCCAAAATGAACAAAAACTTTTTTAAATCACCAAAAAAGAAAAAAAAATCAAAGATGTTAAAAAAACGGAATATATGTGATAGAACTGAGTATGGACAATACTCAAACCAAATTTCAAAGAAATATCTCTATTTTTTACTGAGTGATGGCTCCCTAAGTGTAAGAAATTCATGACGCCATTTTTTAATAACTTTTTTGACTTTTTTTGACCAGATACGAATATATAATTACCTTTTCTGTATTTCTGAGACAACACTGGTCAAGGAACTTCCTCTTTTATTTACATTTCTCAATTTCTCATTTTGAGGTTTTCTGACAGAGCAAAATCGCTGTTCTGGACGTGGTCGATCAAGGTCATTCACTTGACCTGGAAGGTCACTCGTTGACCCGAAACCTAAAAATTGCATACCGTTAGATTCCCAACATGACAAGCAACATGTTGGCTCTTACCGCGTTGCTCTATGTTGCTTGGTTTGGAAGTTAGCAGGGGGCCTTTTTAGGACCCCCCCCCCCCTCCGTAGGGCGAAGGTGAAAAAGGTTCCCGTAGGGCGAGGGTTAAATGGAAGGCGATGGTGGTGAAATGGGCTCTCTAAGTGATTTTTTTTTTGGAGGGGGGGGGGGGGGGGGAGGAAATATGCGGTACCCCGTCATTCTCCCATAGGCCATAATAGTAACTTATGTTGTGACCTGAGGTCAACTGGTGGTGACCAGGGGCGGTCAGATCACTCGTTGTGCACGGTCTATAGGCTGGTGTGAATATTTAGCCGTTAAAGCGACTTCGATAAGTACTTTAGGACAAAAGTTATACGGTACCGACATTTGACCTCGCGGGCACTCTTTGACCTCCCGAGGTCAAACGATTTACTTCATCGATAAATGATTTCAGGGTTCGAATACACTCATAGACACCAAGATTTCATATAAGTTTGAACACAATCGGCCGGTAAACAACGAATACGTATTTGGACGGCTCGTTAAATGGATATTGGCGCCTTTCCAAGTGACCTGAGGTCAAACA
>JAXIVJ010005210.1:0-47500 GCA_036785665.1 Chirona hameri | reverse complement strand
GTCATGCTTCATGGCGCACTTAACCATCTCGGCGCACTTGGCGAGTTGTTCCTGATTAGTATACCCAAGTCCCGTAGCAGGCTTTGTTAATGACGTCACTGGTGCCATTCTTGTGTAGCATTGCAAAATATATCTGGTTTCGAGTTGAAAGCTAATTAAAGACGTATTCAAATTATTGTTTTTAAGTTTGAATTTTCTTGTTAATCATTATTAAAGGTATTTTATCACTGTATTTCATAGTAGTTGACACTTCAGAAACTTGTGACGTAATAATATTGTATCCAATATGCATTTCCCTCACCTTTTGCTATTGTGGCGCAGTGCCGAGTGCTTTGCGAATACTAGCTTGCCTGAGGTTCAATTCATTCCGCTCTTATTGTATTCGAGTTGGTATAGTTTGCATGTTGTTGTTATTCAAGACTTATACTGATAGTCAGTCATGCATCACGGATGCTTCACGGATCAGAGCGCTGCTCGAACGCACGCTAGTAGCGCTTTCGTTCTCCATGGCAACCAGGCGTGAGCCAATGAAAAGCCAGAACGTATTCCATTTCTGGTTTTTGATTGGCTGACGCCTGGTTGCCATGGATAACGAAAGCGCTACTAGCGGGTGTCCGAGCAGCGCTCAGTTTGATCGGAAATGTCACAGAGCCTCCACAAATGCCGCACTCGATGTTAACAATGGTAGGGAAGGACGAATTTGTCGATGACCTTCATGAAGTACACAAGGTACTCGTTTTGTATTGTTTCCAAACTTACAACTTTGAATTTGGGAATAATTTTATTTAATTCTTAAATTTAAATAAAATAATTTTAAAAACATAACGGTAACCTAAGAAATTGTTGCTAACAAAATCAAAAGGTCATTATTTCCCTTTAAGAATAAAAACAAACTGAAGAAGAAAAACCAGATGGCATTGCAGATATTGCTTAGCATGCGGTTGGAGAACGGATATAAGCCGGAGTTGGAGTTGGAGTCCGAGTCCGTGTCGGAGTCGAATTTTTCAGGCCGGAGTCAGAGTTGCTAAAATTATGTTGACCATTTTGGGTGAAACCAGCCCCCGCCAAATGTTTGACATTGCTAAGTGATGACGTCACTAAAGTCATGTTCTGTGGCCTTAAACACATGACCCAACGGAGAATGCGGTGTTTTTTTTTGGATGGCCCCCTGAAGATCCTACTGGGAAAATGTTGGCTTGCCTTACCTTTATGGATTGGTGGAGATGTGCTGATTCCAAAACCGGATCAGTTTGGATACAGCCCCCAGTTATACAGCCTTGGTCATACAGCCTTAGTAGTCATAAAGCTTCAGAATCAGTGGCATATGATCTGCCTAACCTTTTCTTATATAGTAACATTGTGTGAAACCACTCCTCAACACAGGTCTCACCTAACTAAGTCCTCCTTATCAGAAATTGTAAGTCCACATACGTTCTTACCTTACCTTACACTATCGGGAATTTTGAAAGGCACACGCCTGTAGGTCCCGTTCTCGTCGAGCTCGTTGCTGGGGATCAAGGCTCAGTCTTGGGTAGAAATTTGGTACATGATGGGGGCCCAGTGTCGGTCAAGTCGGGATTTGAAGAGGCTGAGTGACGAGGCCTGCACAACCGACGGGGGAGCGAGTTCCAGTCGTTGATGGCGCGGACGCTGAGGACATGTCTTCGGGCTCTCGACGACGCATGCGGCTTGAAGAGTTTCCAGAGATGACCTCGGTTTGTCCTCGTTGAGGCTAGGGTAACGAAATCCTCTTGGTCGATATCGAGCCCAGAGTGAAGCATCTGGTTACCAATCATGTCGCCACGACGCCTTCGATGGTGATCGATCGATTCTGATCGGCGCGGTTGAACGGGCCCCAGATCAAGTTCCCGTACTCGAGATGCGGTTTGACAAATGTCTTGAACAGCAGGGGTGTGCTCGTTAATGTTCAAGAATGATCTACGGATCAGGTACAGAATCTGGGTGGCTTTTGACACAGCCGACGATGCTTGCTTTCTGAACTTCAGTTCTGGGTCAACGAACACGCCCACCCTCTCGGCAGAAGAGGAAGCAAGAAGGGTGTCTCCCATTGCATATGAATGCTCCGGGTTCCTGGGACCGACGTGCAGAGTTGCACACCTTGCCTCATTAAATGCGAGCTGCCACCGGTCGGACCATCTGGCGATTGCGTCGATGTCACGTTGCAACTCTATTACGTCGTCCGGAGAAGCAATGTTGCGATACACCTTCGTGTCATCTGCAAAGATCTTGATTTGAGAGTTCACTACATCAGGTATGTCGTTAATGTATATTAGGAAAAGGAGCGGCCCGAGTACTAAACCTTGGGGGGGGGCACTGGTGACGGGGGCCCACTGTGAGTGGCACCCCCGAACTACCACCCGTTGCCTACGATCCGACAGGAAGGCCCTGATCCACTGGAGCAACTGGCCGGTCACGCCATAGGCTTCCAGCTTCTTCAGCAGGCGCTCATGGGCACAGAATCAAAGGCCTTACGAAAATCCAAGTAGATTGCGTCTACGGGTGTTCCCTCTTCGATCGATCTGCTTCTGGAGGTCCTCGGAGGTCCTCAAGGACCTCCAGAAGTTGGGTGGTGCAGGAACGGTTGGCGCGGAATCCATGCTGGTGCCGTGACCGATAACCACCGAAGGTGAAATATCTCATGAGCTGATCCTTGATCAGCGACTCCATAATCTTGCAGGGCAGCGCAGTGAGGCTTTAATGGCCGAGCGGAGGGGCGTGTTGCGCCGCGAGGGACGGTCGCCGGCCTTCCGCGAGCTGGACAGGGTGCTGAGGTCGGCGATCAGGCGAGACTGCAGGACCGGTATTGAGGAGCGGCTGCGCACCCAGGGGAGCAGCTCCCTCTACCGCGTCATCCGCCCGCTGATCGCCAGTAAGCGGAGTGACACCGCCCGTCTGCCCTCGGCCACACCGGACGAGATGAATGATTTCTTCGTGAACGTGGGCCCACGCGTGGCGGCCAGCCTAGCTAGCGCCGGGGTGACCCCCGACGTTCAGTGCCGCCTGCCGCGCGTCGGTGCCTGTGGTTTCAGGGTCACCGGAGTGACGCTAGGTGAGCTGCGGGAGGTAGTGTTCTCCATGAAGCGATCTGGTGCGTGTGGTGCTGATGGCATCTGTATCCGTATCCTTCTCCTCTGTTTTGACGCCATCGGCCCTATCCTACTCCATGTTGTCAATACCTGCCTCATCTCCTGTGATTATCCCGATTCTTGGAAGCACTCCCTGGTCCATCCTATCTATAAATCTGGCGATCCTGACTTAGTTTCAAATTACCGGCCTATTTCCATCATTCCTTCCATGGCCAAAGTTGTCGAGCGCCTGGTGCAGCGGCAACTTTCCTTCTATATGTCCGACAATCACCTTCTATCCTCATCCCAACACGGCTTTCGCCCCCATCACTCTACCGAAACCGCTCTTCTTTCTGTCACTAACCATGTTTTTTCTAACATGGACCGAAGCCGTGTCTCTCTTCTGTGCCTTCTCGACCTCAGTAAATGTTTTGATGTCATTCCTCATTCTCTACTCCTATCCAAACTTCAGCTCCACGGCGTAGACCCGGCCTGGTTTACCTGCTATCTTTCCGGTCATACTCAGTCCATCTGTCTCACTTCTCCTTCCGGTGACAGAGTCGTTTCAAAACCTCTTCCCAACACCATGGGAGTCTTCCAAGGGTCAGTCCTAGGTCCCCTGTTATTCACTATCTTCGCCAACGACCTCAGCCTGCACGCGCCGGACGCTCATGTGACCCAGTACGCTGACGATACCCAAATCCTTATGTCCGACACCAAGCACAACCTTCCTGCACTTATCCTACGCATGGAGTCTACCTTATCTTCCCTAGCATCGTGGTTCCATGCCCACGGACTTAAACTCAACACATCCAAAACGGAAATCCTTCTCCTTGGCACCCGTCAGAACACCCGCGACCTCTCCCCTGTCAGCGTGCGGGTCGGTGGTGAGACCGTGAAGGAGAGCCGGTGCGTTAAGAACCTAGGCGTCACGTTCGACCGTCACCTCAGCTGGGACGCGCACGTTAGTGACGTGGTGCACAAATGCATCGGCCTCCTGATCGGTCTCCGCCACCTGAGGGCCTTCCTCCCGCGGCGCGCCATGCTGTCAGTGGTGCAGGCCTTGGTCATCTCGCGCGTGAGATACTGTCTTCCGGTGTGCGGAAACGGCTCGGTCTCAAACGACGACAGACTTATGGAAGTCGTGAATTTTGCCACCCGAGTCGTGACAGGGCTCCGTAAGTTTGACCACGTGTCTCGCGCGCGGGGTGACCTGGGCCTGCTCACAGCTCATGAGATGTACCATCTTCAGGTGGCCATTCTTGCCCACAAGATGTGTGTACTTGGCGAGCCCACGGAACTCGCTACTCAGTTTGTGACGTACGCTGACTCGCGAGCGGGTGATCGTACCACCCGGCAGGACCGGCTGCTGCGGCCGCCCCCGATGAGAACGGCGGCAGGCAAGCGATCGTTTTTATGTCAGGCAACATCTGTGCTCAATGCTATGCCCGGCGACGCGATGCGATTGACGCCAGCAGCATTTAAACGAGCCGCAAAGACGCATGTACGTAATGCGTGACCAGCGAGTCAGTACGCGGAATATGTGACACTTGTAAATATCAGTATGTGTGCGGTGTGCGTGTGCTTGTATGTAAGTACCTTGACTTAATCCATCTGTTCTAACTTCATGACAATGACACGTAATAGCCACGCTTGTTGTGGAGTGTTCAGCTGATGTCAAATAAATAAATAAGGCTGATTGGCTGATAGTTCCCTGGGAGCCGCTTTTCCCCTTTCTTGAAGATGGGAACGACAGTGGCGAGTTTCCAATCATGGGGTCGCTCACAAGGGACTTGCGAAAGATGGTGGCTAGAGGGACACTTAGGTCTCCGCTGTCTCACACAGTACTCTGGGGTGGAGACCGTCAGGGCTGGGGGAGCTGGTCGTTTTCACCGCTTTCAGCTTCTGTCGGACTGCTTCGTTGGTGATCTGTAGACATCAATACCAGGGGCGAGAGGATGCCAGGGGTTCCGGGACATGTGGTTCCTCTTCCGTGAAAACACTACTGAAAAAGGCATTCAGAATATCAGCTTTCACCTGGTCCTGGTTTTGGAGGATTCCGTCTTGATCCAATGGGTGTTCCAATACCTGACTTAGTCTTCAGTCGTGAGTTGGTGTATTGCCAGAACGCCTTTGGATTGTTTTTGATGTCGGCTGCAATTTGTTGCTCAAAGTCTCTACGCAGATTTCTAGTTAGAGATCTAAGCTTGTTACGGCAACGTATGAATCTGGCATAATCAAGTGGGTCTCTGGACCAGGCGAATTGACCTTGTGGCATCAATAAGAATTGATGCTTATGATGCCACAAGGTCTCTTTACTCTTTTTGAGTTGGTTGGCTCTTCCATTAATGTACAGGTTCTTTTTCTTTGTGCGCAGTCTCGCTTTGGGAATACATTTGTCAACAGCAGAGGAGACTGTGTTCTTGAAAAAGTTGTAACTCTCAACTCACCTGTTCTCACCTGTTCAACTCACCTGTTTGGGTTCCTAGTCTCATGGCAAATAGGAAGAAAGACTGTTGGGGAACTGACAGAAAGTTTCCCCTGGCTTGCTACCTGGTTGGTAGCAAGGACATGTTGAAAAAGAAAGCAATCATTGATGACCTGGATCAAGCTATGCGAGTAGTGATTTTCAGGAGTAGTGGAAAACTCGTCATTCCAGTCAATATTGGGCACATTGAAGTCACCAACCACTAGCAGGTGAGATGGATTGGAGGAACATACAAATCTCAGAAGATCACCAAGTTCCTCAACACTCTGGTGATCGTTGCCAGACGGGCTTCGGTAGATGCAACCGATGAGAAGAGCATCAGCATTTACAAGTTTCAGTTTTATCCATACTTGTTCCTTGAAGGTGCAGGATATAAAGGTCTCCTGTGCAACATGTAGGCTACTTTTAACATAGATGCCAACACCCCTTGCTCCACTTGTGCCAAGATTGGGCTGATGAAGCTCAAAATTAGTATGCAATGTAAAACCTGAGGCCTGTTCACGGGGTCTGCGGCTGCCGCGGCCAGGAGGCGGAGCTTAATTTGAACAACTTTGAACACCTTTGCGGCCGCTGATGGCGTCAGATAAATGGCGCGTGTAGCGTTCGCAACGAATAGGCAATTTCATGAAAACCCTCAATGTTTTTCAAAACCACTCAACTACATGAATATCTACGAGTCACTACGAGTTATCATTTTTAGTCAAACAACTGCCAGTGAGCTGCGATATCAACAAAACAGTGTGCAACCTTTGTCAGACGCGCGCCATTTATGTTGAAGTTCTTTTGCTGCTGCTTCCGAGCAACCGCATGAGCCGCAGAGCGGAGAGTCTCTCCTCCCGGATCTGCTCTTTCGTGATTGGCTGACGATTAAGCCCCGCCCTTTTGGCCGCGGCGGCGGCAGACCCCGTGAACAGGCCTCAGGGTACAGAGCAGAGCTGAGTAATAGCAGAGCAGAGCAGATGGGATGTGCTAGCAGAGCAGAGCAGAGCAGAGTAATGGGATGTACCTGGGCCTTTGGTATAACATCAGTGAGGATAATTATATCAGGCTCATCACCAGCAATCAACATGCATAGAGGTCTTCTTTTTTTGTTCAGAAATTGGTCAGCATTAGTGTACAGGATGTTAAGTCCCTCCCCATCATGACTCGCAGTATGCATATGTAGTCACTTCTGCTGTAGCACCCTGTCCGAAGGCGCACTTACTGATCCTGGTGCACTTGGCATGGGTGTGCCAGTTGCAGGGAGCTGTACTTGACCCTGGTTTTGAGCAGCATTTTTTTTTTCCTTGTGGAAGTGAGGAATCAGCTGAGTTCTGTACAGGTAGAGTGGTGGCCAGACCAACACTTACAACTGATGACCTGCTGTTAGTCAGTGTGCCAAAGTTTTAATCCTCCGCTGTCTGCAGGGTGGGTGGGGCCACCACTGTTCCATGATCAGTGTGAACAATTCTGCCGCTTCTGATTGTGAGGTTTGGCTCACCTGCCTTCTTGCGAGTGGCAAGCTCATCCCTCAGCTTCTTTCCTTGCTCACGTTCCTTTTGCGTCATGTCTGGGTTGATGTAGATGTTGCTGAAGTTTGCAGTTTCTCAGTTGAGGAGCAAGCTTGAGGATGTCATACTTTGTGGATGCACTTTCAAGGGTAACAATCAGGAGTTGTTGCTTTCCTGGCTGTTTTTTTCCCACTCAGAATGTTTTCACAGGCGAGACAGAGCTTAAATGCTTCCTTTATCATGGACGTGAAGAGGGCTGCATCTTCTGCTGACCTTTCTTGAAATGTTTCACCTATGGGTTCACTCAGGTTGTGGACAACCAGGTTGAGCTTCCTCTCTTCCTTGTTGAGGAAGTCGTCAAATATCACTGAGACATCTTGCACAGTTTTTGCAGCACCATTTGGGATGCCCTTTTGAGCCATGTCATTTGGAAGCGCAGCCACTTGCTCAGTCACTTTCCGCACCACCTTGTCACATGTGCCCTTCAGAATATTGGCATAAGAAGTTTTATCTTGACAACAATCCTTCATGCTTTGTTCAATCAGTTTGCTCTGGTCTACAGCGACCTTCTCCTGCTCCTTGAAGCAACTTTCAACAAGTTGGATGTGCTTGCACACTGGAGAATCCAGTTGCTCAACTTTATATTCCAGAGCTTCCACTTTTCTAGCCTCGTCTTTCTTTTTTGTTGTATTTTTATTCCGCACATAACCAGGAGAGGATCTTAACTTGTCCAGAGCACGGATGGCTGGAATTTCAATCCCTTGGCACGTGTCGTGAAACCAACCTGAGCAGCAGTCACATTGAACCAATTCCTGCCCACTCAGAACAGGGTCACCACAGTCCATATTTAACGGGCCACCTTTGCAAATCGCAGACTTTGCAGAAAATCGCAGACCCGTGTCACTAGATTCCCTAGAACAGCCACCCCAGGGTTTGAAGATATTTTCATCTAGTTTCTGCACGTTCCGTTTACCTTTCTGAAGCGTTGGTACCTCTTTCTCACCTCTCTCGCAGGATGGTTTCTCACACCGGCACAATTCCCCGAGCACTCACATCACGGTAGATAAAATACTCTCACATCAACATTTTTTGACGACTGCGCAGGGGGGTGTCATCCGTATTTCCGTAACGTGTCCACTTCTACTTATGACGTCACCTCAGTAGTCAATTCTGGCGCATGTCGTCTGAGGTCGGTTTAAACTGTTTTTCGCAAATAACTTTTTGAAAAATATAGATACAGCAATTATTTTGATGTCATCGTGTTCGCCTCGTCAGAACACGTTGATTGATACCAATTGCATGTGGTTTAGGTCAAATCAAAAGTTCATCGAAAGGGCGGGGCTTAAAGGGAATAGGTCACCTTGAAAAATGTCTTAAAAATTGGCTATACGGGGTATATTGAGCTGAAAATCACGAATATGACATTTGTTTGGACGATAGATGGATATCCGTTGAGAAATGGACATGTTTCTCTTTTCCCCTTCATGGTCATACAAAACTTCAGGATAATGTATGACGTCATGCATATGGTAGCTTGGATATGGAAGCAATTGCATACAACAACGGCGTACTTGTAACCAAGATATGACGCGTTACCAGAGACAATAGTGGAGACGTCAATACAAAATAAAACAGAACAAAACAAAACGTTTTATCATATACTCTACAACTGTTTGCTCTGAACTATTTATTCGCATTTGTAGGTACATACTGGATAACTAGATGTATCATATACGGTATACCACACAACAAAATTTGATATCTTCAACTCTGCCTGGACCAGTTACCAGTTATCAATTATCCTAAAGTGAAGCAATGTTTTGTGAGTCTTACGGTATGAGTGGATAGGATGAGGTTGCTTGATCAGTCTGTAGCAGTCTTGTCAAGGCCTGCCTGTACATGGTTTCCTTTTTATTATTATCATGTGAAGCATACTAATAATGCACTCAAGAATCAGCTATACCTATGTATCCTTCCTTGTCATACCTGGTTCTTTCACCAAAATGGCCCTTACACAGTTTACATTAAATGTGTACCCATCACAGCTGAGCGTATACAATACATGCAGTAAAGCACCAGAGCTTTGGTGTGTTGATATCATCAATAATGAGATAGCATGAAATGTCTGCTAGAAGGAGCCCTAACCCAACAACAACAACAACTGCTAGAAAGCTGTGACAAAATATTATATCCTTACATGTATCCTTACATGGATGTAACTTAGGTACATGCATAGGCGTAGGAGCCAGGGGGCAGCCGCCCCCCCCCCCCCCCCCCCCCTCCCAACATTTGTGATTTTAACATTACGCCTATGGGCGTTGCATGGAAAGAATCAACTTCAGAATGACTCCTGCCCCCCCAACTTGAACATAGTTCCTACGCCCCTGGGTACATGTTAGTGTGGATGTTTTTTTAATCTTATTTCTTGCATGCAAATTTGCACTTTAAATTTTGGTAATTTGTCCAACTGATTATCAATGTTTCCTGATATATGATATTCCTGATATTTCTGACTACCTTACATATCCATTTTAGGTACAACCAAAAGCTGCATGAAGAGAAGCAGGGGAGCGAAGCGCCCACAAGTGAAGCATCCTAGCATTGGGAAATTTGGGTGGAAAATGACACCCTATGGATACTATTTTTCCTGAGTTTTACTGTGAATTTTCCACTCCTTATTTTACAATGCATTAAATAATTGGAAACCTGATACTGATTTATGGATGTAATTATAGGGACAGCTTGTGGATGGAAAGACTGGTAAGCATTGGCATAGATAATAACTAATTTTGGTGAGCAGGTAATTGGGTGATAAAGCCTGGTACATATGCTTTTTGGTTTAATTTTCCACTCTTTATACTTCTTTTTAGTCAGAATTTTCCACTCTGCACCCCAGCTCCAAAGCAATTCTAGGAGCCTGAGTGAGTAGGTACTAGGTATGTAGCATATTTATTTGTTGCTCTTTATCTCTTCTTGTAGTTAGAAACTTTAGTTACTCATCTATTATGTTTCATTATGATTTCTATTGTCAAAGATTTACCATTTCGCTTCATCAACGAGCTTAGCATGTCAGCTCGTAATTGTTACTATGACTGATGTGTGCAATGTTTTTGTTTTGTTTTTCTGCCAGCATTTGTTGTTCATGATCACACAGTGATTTTGAGCCTAGCCCAGGATGCAGGAGCCTGGAGCAGTCTCATTATATGTGCTCATGGACAAGATGTGTTGCCATCACAATTCACAAAGTATGTGAAGTTTGCAATGTTGCCACACAAATGGGAAAAACACATGCAACATGTTATTCAATGGAATGTATGTGTTTCTTCATTTGCAAGCAAGAATGGTCTTCAATCCAGTAAAACGTTGTCATGCATGGTTGTCATATGCACTATCAATACTTCCATATAATATTTTGGCCCTTTAGGTTCAGGCTTTATTGGTTTAGTAATAATATAAAATTATGTAAGATGTATTTTTTTAATGAATAAATGGACAACACTTCAGCAATCCTATAGACTGCCATTTGAACATTGTATCAACATGCTTGTCTGCAGCCCTTCACGGGAAGATGGAATAAGTATTTATGCATGTTTTATGTTTGTGTCATCAGGACCTTGTGTCACAGCTAGAGGCCACACAGCGCACCTCCACAGTCCTCAAGGACATATTGGTGCGGTACCCGGCCCTCGCGTGGGAGGTGGAGGCCAGCTTGGCCGGTACCACCGCAGGCACGGATCCCCCCACCTCCACCTCCAATCATGGCCATCCGACGCAAGTGGCTCGACCCCAGGGTCCAGTACCGGGGGTTCGGAGAACTTCAAGACGGCGTGCTGTAGGGTGTCCTAGTCTGGCATTTAGCATTGATTTAACATTTAACATATATATATAGATAGAGCACCCAGTCAGTGTGAGCTGAACCCCGGACGGATGTAGCACCGTGTCAAGTGTAGCTGACTTAGACGGTAATGTATCAGACATGATCATTGTATTCGCAATCAATGACGATGAAATGAAAGTTCATAAAAACAGACGTTTCGACAAACAGAGCGTCTTCGTCAGTGCTAATTATACATTTTTAATTATAAAGATATTTAAGTCAAGCAATCACAATCGGCACCAGGTTTGCATGAAGCAGATTGTGATTGCCTGACTTAAATATCTTCAGAATTTAAATATTTATAAATGTTTGTCGAAACGTCTGTTTTTTTTTCGGAACTCGCATTGCATTCTCATTGATTGCAAATACAACTTAGACGTTAATGTGATGCTTGATGACAGCGCAGACGAATCAGTGTAGGTTTCCTGTGGCGGTAGGCAGTCGAGCCTGCCCCCTCCCTCCCCCCGCTACTCGCCGTGAAGTTTGCGTAATTTGGTTGTGTTCATGTGCTGTGTGCCTGGCCAGGCACGTAGCCAAGGGGAGGGCGGCGGGGGCGGCCGCCCCCCCCCCCCCCCCCTGGAGGCCCCTTTGTCTGGACGTCTGGAGGCCCCCTGGAGGCCCCTTTTCGGCGCGCTGCGCGCGCCGAAAAGAGCCGACGAGACCGCGCGAAGCGCGGTATCATAGGCTCTACTACACGAAGCGTGGTCTTTAGAGGGTTTAGAGGACTTCAGAGGCCCTTTAGGGCCACCAGGGCCCTCTCTGAAAGACCAGAGGGCCCCTTGTACGTTCAAGAGAGCCCTGTGCATGTCAGAGGGGCCCCTGGCCAGACCAAAAGGGCCACTGAGCGGGTCAGAGGCCCCCCTGAGCACGTCGAATGGGCCCATAGCCAGCACAGAGGGGCCCCTGGGCAGGTTGAGAGGCCCCTGAGCATGTCGACAGGGCGACAAAGCGGCCAGCGCAGTCCTTTGCCAGGTCATAAGGGCTCCTGAGCAGGTTGGAGGGCTCCTGGACAGACCAGATGGCCCCTGTGCAGTTCAGAGGGGCCCTGACCAGACCGAAAGGGCCCCTAGGTGGGTCAGAAGGGCCCCTGAACATGCCGAATCAGCCCCTAGCCAGCACGGAGGGGCCCCAGGGCAGGTCGGAGGGCCCTCGGAGCATGTCGCAAGGCGACAAAGCAGCCATCGCAGTCCCTTGCTAGGTCGGAAGGGCCCCTTAGAAGGTTAAAGGACCCCTGGAGAGACCAGAGGGCCCCTGTAAAGTTAAAAGGGCCCCTGCGCAGATCGGAGGGTCCCATGCCCAGACCGAAAGGACCCCTGGGCGGGTAAGAAGAGCCCCTGAACATGCCGAAGTGGCCCCTGGCCAGCACGGAGGGGCTCCAGGGCAGGTCGGAGGGCCCATTGAGCATGTCGACAGGGCAACAAAGCAGCCAGCGCAGGCCGACCAGAAGAGTCGCTGGGCTGATCGGAAGGGCTCCTGGGCAAGTCAGAGGGGCCCCTGGCTAGATCGAAAGGGTCCCTGGGCCGGTCGGAAGGCCCCTTGAACATGCCGGATGAGTTCCTAGCCAGACTGGAGGGGCTCCTGGGCAGGTCGGAGGGGCCCCTGAGCAGGGGCGGCGGATTGCGGGGGCAAGGTATCCAAAATTTCCCACAGTCGAAAATCCTGGGGGGGGGGGGGCAAAGGGTAGTTTTGCCCCCCCCCCAGATTTTAGCTTGCTCAATCTGGGGGCAACATGACCCTTCCCCTCCCAGGATTTTCATTTGAGGGGGGATTTTGGGTACCCTGCGCCCCGCAATTCGCCGCCCCTGCCCCTGAGCATGTCGGCAGGGCGACAAAGCAGCCAGTGCAGTCGCTGGTCAGGTCGGAAGGACCTCTGAACAGGCCGAATGGGCCCCTTGACACACAGAGGGGCTTCTTGGAAGGTCTGAGGAGTCTGGTGAGACCGGAAGGGTCAAAGGACATAGAGATCCCAGATGAAGATTAAATACAAAGAGGACTTACTCCACAATACAAATATTAAAAGCGGAGCTTTCGGGTATATTGTAACACCCTTCGTCAGGGTGCTACAATATACCCGAAAGATCCGAATGTATTTTTTCCTGTATAGTAAGCCCTCTTTGTATATATATATATATATCACCCACTCCACATCATGTCTTTTCGCTTCGCGGATCCCAGATGAGTCCCTGAACAGGGCGGAAGGGCGTAGAAAAGGTCAGAGGGGCCCCTAGACGATCTGAAGGGACCTTGGGCCTTTCAACAGTAAGAATACAGTTGTACAGGGAATAAAACTCAAAATTTTCGCGCCGCTCCGCGGCGCAATTTCACTACAAATTCAATTATATGCGGGTTAGGAAAAAATCGGTCAGTTTCTCGGCGCATTTATGTGTTATGTTGCTACTTTCCTATATTATTGGGCAAAATAGTTCACTTTAGCACTTTTTCCCGGACTTTTAAGCGCAGAATATAGCAATTTTAGAGGTCCGCACCATACGCAATGCGACGCATTGATAAGAAAGCAACCCAGGGCATAATACTCAAAATTTTCGCGCCATTGCAAGTTGGTATAGCTGATTCCAAATTCGTGTCGCTGGTTCCAAAGTTGATGTGGCAGTTTGCTAACTCCAGCTCCTAAACGTTGATATGGCCCATGCCATACCTGCCATACTGCATTTTTCAGCCTTGTAACGTGCCCTTTCATGAGTTTTTTTTTTGGGGGGGGGGGGCCTTTCAACGCTTGGGAAGGGGCCCTTTCAACGCTCGGGAAGGGGCTCTTTCGAGGCGCCCCCCCCCCCTGGACGAAATCCTGGCTACGTGCCTGTGCCTGGCCTAGTTGAAGTTTTTGTTTTGAGACGACATGTAAGGAAGGAAGTTAGGAATTCATCTTTGTGTGTGACTGTGTGTCAGCAGTTTAAGTTTCGTTGTAGAGTAGTCAACCGCTCTTTTTCTTGTGTGGAGGATGTTACGGGCGGCACGTCGCTGGCGCCGTGCCAGCGATGCATTTGATGCTGTGGCCAGACTGGTTATTGATTCACCGTATTTGGAAGGTTTCAATCACGACTCATTTTGGAATATAAATGATTCAGTCACCGTTTGATTCATGGATAAACATTTTGAGGAATGATTCTTTCCGATTCAAAGAATAAAAACATTTTTTGATCAAATCATGTTTGACTCACCATTTTTTTTTATTTTTTTTTAAATAATAAATTTAGTCCGAATGTTTTTGTATGGATGGATTTCCGAGGTCAGAACCCACGCTAAGCATAGCTTGTTGCGCAGGTCCTGACCTCACCACCCGATCGCGCAATTCCTGTTGGCCGGCGGAATTTAGAGACGAAAGTTTTACGTGCCCGACATACCTGGACACGGTCCGCCCCGCTCACTGACGTCACCTGACCTTGATTGCGACCGCTGCCACCGGCCGCAGGCCACCCCAGTCAGGAGCAAATAGCGAGCGCCGAAGCGACTCGAACCCGGGCTGCCAGTACCGGGATAGGTCAGAAGTCCAGCGCTCTACCACTGAGCTACAGGGACGGACTAACATAATAGCATTGCACAACCTTTTGGATTTAAACAGCCTTGTTTCTATGCGAGTTTTGATTCAATCACGATTCATGAATAAAACAATCCGGTGGTGAATCGATTCTTCTTTGATTCAGGGATTTTGATTGAACGATTCTAATCGATGCAATCAGAGTCGAATCAATAACCAGTCTGGCTGTGGCGACAGCGGATCGTAGACCTGTCTCGCGGAGCAACTCCTATGTATATTTAGTTGATGTATAGCCCGGTGGCGGCGCTGTGTGCGTTCGCTCTTGACTGCGCAGTCTGTGCGACTAGGAGCGCAAGCAACTTTGTTGGCATTTAATACCTTTTGTACGGATATACTGTGAATGTAACGTTCATACTTCCGCACAGAGTATTCCCTGTGGTGAACCCGGAACAAGAAGATCTCTAAGCGGTAGTTTGTACAGTGCAATATACTATGTGATTGAATGCAATATCTGAATATATAAATTCGTTCTCGTGCCACGTCCAAGTTCCGTGCGACCCGTCTTTCAGGTGCACAACGCCGTAAGGTGTTAGACAGTGCCGGCGTCGCGAAAAGCTACCGCATGTTGTACACATGGTTATTGTATAGGTAAATTGAAACGCTCTTCCCTCTTCATGTGCGTACTGTAAACACATTGCAAGCCACCAAGTTCTATGGTCAAATGATGTACTGGATGTACTGGATGAGTATTATATTATATACATTGTACACTGTACAGGTGTCATAGCCGGTGCTTCAACCCAGCAACACTGGCACCACGAAGCAATGCTGATCACCACCAGGGACGTAGACAAGGGGGTGGCTACCGGGGCCCTGCGCCCCCCCCCCCCCCCCCCCGAGGAAAATATATTTACACTAGATAAAATGAGATTCTCTGACGACCACCACCCCCCCCCCCCCCCCCCCCCAACATATGTCTGAGGAGCGAAATTTGTTTCTATCACCGACGTGCCCCCCACCCCACTCCTGAGAAAAATCCTGGCAACGTGCCTGATCACCACACATCGGGTCGACCCCCCCCCCCCCGCTTCCAGCTTCACTGGACGCTGTCGTTGAAGCGGGAGTGCTCTGCCCAGCTGCTGTCGAGAGTCTCCTTCGACTCATCTGGGCCTGTAGCCCGATGGCCGTACGGCCCACTCGACCGGCGGGGATCGTCCTGGTGAACGATGGGGCCGCAGATGCCCCGCCGTTTCCGCATCGCCACGATCTTAGCCAGACTCGGGCGAACGTGCAGAAAGGTTTTTGGCACCTTGATGGGCGTCACGATGCAGGAGTCCGACACCCGTTCGAAGCACCGCACTGTTCTGAAACAACGATGTAAGCGAGGTATAATGCCTGGCGTAAATGTAATAATGGTAGGGCATCAAAACGTCCATTATGTCCTTTGGTTGTACGACATTAAACAACAGAGAGACAGTCTGGAAGACAACCGGACAACCAAGGACCACAGCTAGTTACATGACATGAACAGCATTTTGAGATGTAATAGGCGAGCTCAATCCCTCGTGCATTACTGACCATACCGGCGCTTTGCAATAGAGGAAAGCTGACAGACAGAAAGACAATTTATAAAAAGGTTAGCGGTATGTCCTCACTTCACAATGCCGTCGTCGTTCCGCGCATAGTCCGGCCCATATGAGCCGAGAAGTCGATCACGGCGACCTGCTTGCGGAGGCTGAACGTTGGCGGCCTGCAGACAAGAAAAGAGAAACAATTACCTTTAAAAAAACAATATGGCGACATAGAACACAACAATGCCTGAGTATGAACAACGTGATGACGTGAACAACAACGTGAACGACAAATGATGACGTCAACACAAATAATACTGCTAACGTAATAGCACAAGCACAAAAAAAAAACAATTTGAAACAGCGTCATTTGGAGTCACTTACTGGCCTCACTGTCATTTGTCATTTGGTGTCACTGGCCAGAGGGGCGCCGTCATTACAGTGTCTTAGGTTTATTATCACATAGCCCATTATTCGGAGCCAATTAGGTACACAATACTGAGTAAATGTGACTGGCCGTCACTGGCCAGATGGGCGCCGTCATTAGACGGAGGGGCGCCGTCACTGGCCGGAGGGGCGCAGTCACTGGCCGGAGGGGTGCCGTCATTAGCAGGAGGGGCACCGTCACTGGCCATAAGGCGCCGTCACTGGCCATAAGGCGCCGTCACTGGCCAGAGGGGCGCCGTCACTAACCAGAGGGGCGCCGTCATTAGCAGTAGGAGCGCCAACACTAGCCAGAGGGGCGCCAACACTAGCCAGAGGGGCGCCAACACTAGCCAGAGGGGCGCCAACACTAGCCAGAGGGGCGCCGTCACCGGCCAGAGGGGCGCCGTCACCGGCCAGAGGGGCGCCGTCACCGGCCAGAGGGGCGCCGTCACCGGCCATAGGGGCGCCGTCACTGGCCAGAGGGGCGCCGTCACTGGCTATAGGGGTGATGTCATTAGCAGGAGGGGCGCCGATATTAGCCAGAGGGGCGTCATCACTGGCCAGAGGGGCGCCGTCACTGACCAGAGGGGCGCCGTCACTGGCCAGAGGGGCGTCGTCACTGGCCAGAGGGGCGCCGTCACTGGCCAGAGGGGCCTAAAAACAGACGAAATCTCATGAGTTTTGGAAATCTGTCGGACAGCCACTCAAACAACGTTTTGGGCCGGTCTGCATCCGCCAGAAGGCCCGAGTCCTTACTTGGAACCCTTACTTAGTAAAATGGCAATGTTAACCTGCCAATGACTGGGGGGGGGGGCAAATATCTCCCCCCGCCCCCCGACAAATTTTCGCAATAGCTCAAAAACCAATAGCGGTATCAACGTTAAACTTTGGGTACCTTCTCCTACACAAATTTTACGTCTTCTGTGCATAAATGAAGAAATTTTGTCGATAACAAAATCGAGATATCACGAATTTAGTGACGTTACTACACACGAGTTTGGCGAATAAAAAAAAAATAGCTAAACTTTAACCCACGCACTACAGGGGGGTTGATTCCCCCCCCCCCCCCCCCCCCTCAGGTTTTTCAAAGATAGCGAAAAAACGGCGGCGCTGCGCGCCGCCGGGTTTTGATACACCTGTTAGGACATCAAGTGCGCACACTATGAGAAAAAAAATATGCTCGGGTCATCTCAGGTCAGGTCACCAAACCAGATCAAGTGACCCCACCACCAAACATGTTTGCAGTTGTGCCCAAGCCAGAGTTTTTCACCGATCAGGTTGAAACTTACAGGATGTCATGAGGGCATCAGTACTTACAATTCGTATAACTCGGAATTTTGATATCGGTGACCTAAGGTCAGGTCAATTTCGTAACCTCCCCATAATAAGTCAATGGGGAAATATACAAATGCTTCCTATTTCAAGGATATGCATGGTACTAGTCCAATTACTTCTGGATCATGTTATTATAGAATATTCTTGATGATCCAAGTGTAAGTTTTGTTCAGTGACCCCTATTGGATCATTTGAGGTCATGCGAGGTCACCATCACTTTTTTGTCAATAACTCTCGACATAATGAAGATAGAGAAGTAAAACAAACAGCAATGTCTTTGTCTCGTCGAGACACGTCTTCCCATATGCAACATGCCCTACTTGGGTCACCACTTGACCTTGACCTTAGGTCAAATTGTTAAGTTGACTTAACAAGGTCACCATATATACAGGGGCGCAGCCAGGGGGGGGGGGGGGCAAGGGGGCAATTGCCCCCCCCCCCCCCTACGGATCACAGGGGGCCCCGCCGAGATTGGCCCAGATACCATTTGCATTAGCTAATGAAAACTCATGAGATTTCGTCTGTTTTTAGGCCCCTCTGGCCAGTGACGGCGCCCCTCTGGCCAGTGACGACGCCCCTCTGCCAGTGACGGCGCCCCTCTGGCTTTCAAAAAGTCACAGAGGAGCCCTCAAACCAGACAAGGGTCACTCTGGTGCATGTCAAGGGCCCTCAAAGACACTGAAGGGCTTTCGAAGCCGGCCCAGGGGGCCTCTTGGGCATGTCCAGGGGCCCATTGAGCCCACCGAGGGGCCCAAAAAACTGTCCAGGGGCCTCTCCAGCATGTCCAGGGGCCAATTGAGCCCACTCAAGGGTGCAAAAACATGCCCAGGGACCTTTCAAGCATGCCCTGGGGCCCATTGAGCCCACTCAGGGGCCCCAAAACCTGCCCAGGGGCCTCTAGAGCATGTCCACTTGTCCAGGGGCCAATTGAGCCCACCCACGGCCCAACAAACCTGCTCAGTGGCCTCTCAAGCATGTCCAGGGGCCCATTGAGTATGTTCAGGGGCCTCTCGAGCCTGGCCAGGGGCCCATTATAGTCTGTTTTGGGGCCTCTTGAACCTGCCCAGGGGCCCATCATAGTTTTCCCAGAGGACCATCGAGTCTGTTCAGGGGCCTCTCGAACCTGCCCAGGGGCCATTAGAGCCAGCCCAGAGGCCTCCTGAGCTTGCCCAGGGGCCCATTGAGTCTGTTCAGGGGCCTCTCGAACCTGCCCAGGGGCCTCTCGAACTTGCCCAGGGGCCCATTGAGTCTGTTCAAGGGCCTCTTGAACCTGCCTAGGGGTCATTAGTCTGTGCAAGGGCCTCTCGAGCTTTCCCATTGGTCCATTGATCCTGTTCAGGGGCCTCTCGAACCTGCACAGGGGCTATTCGAGTCTGCTTAGGGGCCTCTCGGCTTGCCAAGGGGCCATTGAGTCTGTTCAGGGCCCTCTCAAGCTTATCCAGAGGTCCATTGAGTCTGTGAACGGGGCCCTCGAGCCTGCCCAGGGGTTTCTAGCCGTCGCCTGCAGCGCCTGCTATAACTGGAGCGCCTGCTAGCCGTGGTCGGCGCGGTTATAATGAGCGGTAATGTGCTGTACTCTGACACCTGGTGCAATGTTTTCTTGAGTTTCAAAATGGTTATTTGATAAGTCTGATGCGTTTTTGAATTCGTGGGGGGGGGAGTGATGGTAGTACAAAACAATTTAACCATTTTCCTCTCAGAAGTGTGTGCTGCAATATTTGTCAGCCAGGGGCGTCGCCGACGGGAGGGTCGGGGGGAGGTCTGGGCAAACTCCCCCCACTTTTAGAAGGCGGTGGAGGGTCGACCCCCTCCCCCCCCCCCCCACACACACACTTTTTGAGGGAAAAATAAAAATTTATCGTAAAAATTGTCTTTGCAGTGCAGTAAAAATCCAGCTAGGCATGACACAAGTTTCGCAATTGCTTATACAAATTTGGAAAATGGGAAAAATAATTGCATTAAGTGTCTGGCAGAGGCTCTCCTTGGCGGTAATTGCTGGCCCCAGGGCCCATTCCCTTCATAAAATATTCACTTCTAAGTTTCAAGCAGGCTACATGTTTAGCTAGTTTGCCGAGTTCCGAAAAAGGCGACGCGAACGAAAAGACGAGGAGATCGGCACTCGGAAGCTGCTCCAGCGGTGCACAATTTGCTGGACCGAAGAGCTAATAGTCGAAACGGGTCAGGACCATCTCCCCAAGCCATCTCACCTCACGGTCTGGTTCCAATATTAACATTTCGTTTTCCAGGACCTAAAATTCACATTTTCACGCCGCTTCGCGGCGTCACATCGGTAGTCATCGTCATAACGAAGCCATAGTCATCGTCATCGGTCCGTCGTAACGCTGAATTGCATGAATATCATGTTTAGCTTATCCTCTACAAAGCACACCGCCTATATTTCTGGTTTTTATCAGGCAAAACCGTAAAAATTTCGCGCCGCTTCGCGGCGCTAACTAACAAGTACATACCTACCTACTATAACATGAAAATCCACATTAAAAATGCTGCAAAGGCACGTATCAAAATGGGGGGGGGCATTTTTTCGTCATTTCAGCCGCCCCCAACTCAAAAGCCGACCCCCACCTGTTGTCATGGCTAAGATATGTTTTCTCTCCAGTACGTAACAATACAAATTAGTTATGCGCTCAGTACAATGCCTACTGAGGGTCCTGGTCCAATCCAGCTCATCAAAAGTAGACGAGAAAAAAAACTAAAAAGGGGGCCTCACAAAATAAAGTGGCCGAAATCCGTAGAGTTTTTCATATCCAGGGGTATTTTTGGGGGTGCCTCTCCCAGGTGCTTGCCCCCCCCCCCCCCCCTTTCTGAAGGTCTGGCTGCGCCCCTGCATATATATCATTCAAAGCGCCTTGACAAGATAAACACAATGGCGTAAACAGTTCTCCGTTATCTTGATTAAGTAAAAAGTTAATAGCAAAACACGATTTAGCAAAAAAACGGCATTTTTTTTTTAACCTCTGGAGCCTCAAATATTGACCTGAGATCAAATATGAGGACACCTTAGCGATTACAAATTTCACTGACTGGCGTTTGCTTTTTTCCGTTTGTTTCTAACTATCATCGTTTCCAGGCACGTAGCCAGGATTTCGTCCAGGGAGGGGCGGCGCCTCGAAAGGGCCCCTTCCCGAGCGTTGATAGGGCCCCTTCCCAAGCGTTGAAAGGCCCCCCCCCAAAAAAAAAAACGCATGAAAAGGCACGTTACAAGGCTGTAAAATGCAGTATGGCAGGTATGGCATGGGCTATACCAACGTTTAGGAGCTGGAGTTAGCAAACTGCCACATCGACTTTGGAACCAGCGACACGAATTTGGAATCAGCTATACCAACTCGGAATATTTTTTTAAGCTCAAGACCTGGAACTCGCGAAAATTTTGAGTTTTATGCCCTGGGTTGCTTTCTCATCAATGCGTCGCATTGCGTATGTTGCGGACCTCTAAAATTGCTATATTGTACGTTTAAAAGTGCGGGGAAAAAGTGCTAAAGTGAACTATTTTGCCCAATAATATAGGAAAGTAGCAACATAACACATAAATGCGCCGAGAAACTGACCGATTTTTTTCCTAACTCGCATATAATTGAATTTGTAGTTAAATTGCGCCGCGGAGCGGCGCGAAAATTTTGAGTGTTATTCCCTGTACAACTGTATTCTTACTGTTGAAAGGCCCAAGATCCCTTCAGATCGTCTAGGGGCCCCTCTGACATTTTCTACGCCCTTCCGACCTGTTCAGGGACTCATCTGGGATCCGCGAAGCGAAAAGACATGATGTGGAGTGGGTGATATATATAATACAAAGAGGGTTTACTCTACAGGAAAAAATAAAATCGGATCTTTCGGGTATATTGTAGCACCCTGACGAAGGTATTACAATATACCCGAAAGCTCCGCTTTTAATATTTGTATTGTGGAGTAAGTCCTTGTATTTAATCTTCATCTGGGATCTCTACGTGCTTTGACCCTTCCGGTCTCACCAGAGACTCCTCTGACCTTCCAAGAAGCCCCTCTTGTGTGTCAAGAGGCCCATTCGGCCTGTTCAGAGGTCCTTCCGACCTGGCCAGGGACTGCACTGGCTGCTTTGTCGCCCTGCCGACATGCTCAGGGGCAGGGGCGGCGGATTGCGGGGCGCAGTTTAAGGGGGGGGGGCAAACTATGTTTTGCCCCCCCCCCCCCCCAGACGTGAAATCTAATGCATGCTATATTTGCGTTTTTAGAACGGTACTGGGCATCCCAAAATTGCAGCAGCAAAATCAAGCTAGCCACAGTCAAAAATTGACAAATTTCGCGCCGCTTCGCGGCATAACACAAGTTTCGCAATTGTATATACAAATTTGGACACATTAATTCCATTAAGTGTCTTGCAGAGGCTCTCCTTGGCGGTAATTGCTGGCCCCAGGGCCAACTCTCTTCATAAAATATTATCTTTAAAGCGGGCTACATGTTTAGCTTGTCTGCCGAGTTCCGAAAAAGGCGACGCGAACGCAAAGACGCGGACTTCGGTAACCGGAAGCTGTTCCAGCGGTGCCCAACTTGTTGGCCCGAAGAGCTAATAGTGGGGACCAGGCCAGGACTATCTCTCCAAGCCATCTCCTCCAGGCTCCTCCAGATCCACAGGGACCATTTATGCGCGGAAATGTCGGTCTGCCTCTTGCTACTTTGAAACCATATGCACCGTTACCAGTTGTTTAGTTACAGTTCGGTACATAGGTATGTATACAGACTACAGTTATTATTATCATATGTACTATTGAACGCAGACTGCCACCGGCCATCGTGATTTACTATCCGAGTCTAATGTATATGAAAAACTACCTTCATTTCAACATTTTGCATCATACCGAGATGTGCAACCAGGAAATGGTGGTTACCTAAGGCTTGGCTCCACTCACGGTCTGGTTCCAATATTAAAAATGCGTTTTCCACGACCTAAAATTAAAATGTTCACGCCGCTTCGCGGCGTCACATCAGTGGCCATCGTCATAACGAAGTCATCGTCATAGTCTTCGTTTCGTCGTAACGCTGAATTGAATGAATAACATTTTTAGCTTCTTATCCTCTACAAGGCTAAGAACCTAAAAATGCCTATGTTTCTGGGTTTTATCAGGCAAACCCGAGCAAAAAAAAAATCGCGAAGCAACAAGTACCTACTATAATATGCAAATCCACATTAAATATGTTGCAAAGGCTTAAATACACGCATAACAAATTGGGGTACATTTTTTTCTCGTCATTTCAGCCGACCCCCCACTAAAAAATTATCGGCGGCGCCCCTGGGTACAGCTGACAATTGACATAGTTTTGCTCAGTGTAAGGCAATGTCGGAACAATACAAACTGCAAGCTGACATCTTTCCTTTTTCGATATCCCAAAAGGTCGAAAACCTAAAAAAAAGAAGGAAAAAATTCGAAATAGTGTGGTTGCAAAATAAAGTGGCCCAAATCCGGGAGAAATTCGAAATTGGGGGTAGGTAAGGTCCGCTAAAAACGGTTTGCCCCCCCCCCCCCACAAAAAAACGGCCGGCTGGATCCGCCCTTGGGCGCAGGGTACCCAAAATCCCCCACCCCTCAAATGAAAATCCTGGGAAGGGGAAGGGTCATGTTGCCCCCAGATTGAGCAGCTAAAATCTGGGGGGGGGGGGCAAAACTACCCTTTGCCCCCAGGATTTTCGACTGGGGGAATTTTGGGTACCCTGCCCCCGCAATCCGCCGCCCCTCCTCAGGGGCCCCTCCGACCTGCCCAGGGGCCCCTTCAGTCTGGCTAGGAACTAATCCGGCATGTTCAGGGGGGCTTCCGACCGGCCCAGGGACCCTTTCGGTCTAGCCAGGGGCCCCTCTGACTTGCCCAGGAGCCCCTCCGATCGACCCAGCGACTCTTCTGGTCGGCCTGCGCTGGCTGCTTTGTCGCTCTGCCGACATGCTCAAGGGGCCCTCCGACCTGCCCTGGAGCCCCTCCATGCTGGCCAGGGGCCACTTCGGCATGTTCAGGGGTCCTTCTCACCCACCCATGGGTCCTTTCGGTCTGGTCAGGGGCCCCTCCGATCTGCGCAGGGGCCCTTTTAACTTTCCAGGGGTCCTCTGGTCTCTCCAGGGGTCCTTTAACCTTCGAAGGGGCCCTTCCGACCTAGCAAGGGACTGCGCTGGCTGCTTTGTCGCCTTGCGACATGCTCCGAGGGCCCTCCGACCTGCCCTGGGGCCCCTCCGTGCTGGCTAGGGGCTCATTAGGCATATTCAGGGGCCCTTCTGACCCACCTAGGGGCCCTTTCGGTATGGTCAGGGCCCCTCTGAACTGCACAGGGGCCCTCTTAACTTCACAGGGGCCCTCTGGTCTGTCCAGGGGCCCTCCAACCTGCTCAGGGGCCCTTATGACCTGGCAAAGGACTGCGCTGGCCGCTTTGTCGCCCTGTCGACATGGCAGGGGCCTCTCAACCTGCCCAGGGCCCCCTCTGTGCTGGCTAGGGGCCCATTCGACGTGTTCAGGGGCCCATTGGACGTGCTCAGGGGGCTCTGTGACCCGCTCAGGGGCCCTTTCGGTCTGGCCAAGGGCCCCTCTGACATGCACAGGGCTCTTTTGAACGTCCAAGGGGCCCTCTGGTCTTTCAAAGAGGGCCCTAATGGCCCTAAAGGGCCTCTGAAGTCCTCTAAGCTCTCTAAAGACCACGATTCGTGTAGTAAAGAGCCTATGATACCGCGCTTCGCGCGGTCTCGTCAGCCCTTTTCGGCGCGCTGCGCGCGCCGAAAAGGGCCCTCGCGCGCCAAAAAGGGCCCTTCTGGCCTCCAGGGGGGGGGGGGGGGTTGCGCGGGGGGGGGGGGGGGGCCCACCGCCCTCCCCTTGGCTACGTGCCTGAGCGTTTCTGAGATATATGGGAATTTCTGGAGCGATGTTCTAAAACAGGAAAAAACTGAAAAATTTGACCTTTGATGACCTCTGGTGACCTCAATTTTGACCTGACTTAAAAAACCACTGAAATACTTTCGATAGAACATGTATGAAGCTATCAAATGCCTTTTTCCGCTTCTCGCTACGTTGCGTAGTTTTCGAGATCTCAGGGGGGGGGGGAGCGGAAATCAACTCCCCCCTGCAGTTCGTGTTCGGCGCAAACCTGCAGTGCACGGGTTAAGAGAGCATGCAAATTCTATATTTTGAGCAAAATGCAATACAAAATGTCAGAAAATAGCAAATGGCAAGGGCTACAAAATTGACTTTCGGATTTGTGAAAACTTTGATTTTTGACCCCGCCAAAAAATAATTTAAAAGAAATCAATAAAAAACATTTCTTCAGAAAAATCCCCTAAAAATAGAACATTGCAAATATATTAACAATTCACCGGATTTCGCATCTTTATACATAAAGAGGGGATTTAAAACAAGTTTTTCTTAGTAAAAGCTGCATATACTCTCTTTTGAAATAGGAAATGTGTCAATTGTTGCCCTTTTCAGGCGGTTTGGGAGGCTTGGCCGCCTTGCCCCCTGTTGGATCCGCCAGCGGCCAAAAACATTGGGAGGGCCGAGCGGGTACCATTGGGGGAGGGGGCGAACTCAACATTAGGGGGAGGGGGGAGGGGCGAGGGCCACCCCAAAAGTATATAAATCTACACCTATGGAAGATATGTATGTGTTATACATATAAATATCAAACATTGGTTTGATCCATGCCCATGGGCATGGATCAAACCAAGGCTGCAGCCTTAAAGAATATTGTCTGTACTAATATAAAACATGATGGCTGTGTTAGAGTCCTTCACAGTAGATGTATCAATGTTTTAAAATACAAAATGTTTTGTAACAATATAAATATTTAAGCCAAAATAATGCATGATGGTTATATAGTTTCTCCACAAGGCTGTACTTCATCCCTCCCTGGTTGTACACTTCAGTCAGGTTCTAACAGTGGACTTTCATGTTATCATAGTGTAGACAATATTGACACACTAAAACACTCCAAAGTATTGGCAGGAAAAGTAAGCTATTTTATTATTTTTGATTTTTGATTTTCACCATGCACAGTGTGAACAGCACAGTATTTTGACACAACCAAACAATGAAACCTTACCTTCAGATTTGGATGAAATGTAGGAATATGGGACCTACATTTCATGAGACATGCCTATGAGGTTAGGACCATGACATATACAAGGGGGGGGGGGAAACAGGGCAATTCCCCCTGACTGTCCAACTAGAGGCCATCTTTTCAAACTCTGCAAGTCCTCGGCGACCACAAGGGTCAGACAATTCGCCTTCGCCACACATATTGTGAATGATTGGAATGGCCTCCCATCCAAAGTGGTCTGCGCTCCTTCGCTGAATGCCTTTCAAGGCTAGATTGGACGCCCATTGGGTTCACGTCAGGTTCAGCATACCAGTGACACTGACTGAGACATGCCAGGAATCATGAACTCGATGAGAGCGGGTACTACAGGCCTTGAGGCCTAAAAATCCTGATTACTGTAAGGTAAAGTAAAGCAAGGTAAGGTAAGGTAAGGTAAGGTCTGTACTCTGTACGTGCCCCTTTGATCAATATATATTTTTTTAATGGTGAAAATATGCCCTTTTTTTAAATATAGCTGGCCAAAACCTGAGTTTTTTTTGGTGAGGGTACTTTATGCCCCCCCCCCCCCCCCCCCCCTAAGCAAAAATTGTCCCTCCTAGAGTGAATCCTGGGTACGCTACGGGTTATGACGAGCCCAGTTGAACAGCAGTTAACTTGCATTGTTGATGCATCTTGTTTTACAAGAAAATTATCATTTCCCCATTAGACAAACAACCCGGCAAAGCTTACATAGGGCCTGTTCCCGTGGTGCCTCTAACCTCCTCCAAGTTGCTCCAACTTGCAACTGTCTGTACAATAGGATAGAACAGTTGCCAGTGGAGTACACAGGATTCACTCCAGGAGGGGGTAATTTTTGCTTAGGGGGGCATTAAGTACCCCAACCCAAAAAACTCGCCATATTTGACCCAATATATTTTTTGAGGGGCATATTTTCAACAATTTTTGGCCGTATTCCGGTTTTGCACACCTTTTTATAGGAAAACCAAATATTTTATACTAATTCTACACATCTGATTTCATTAGAACTGCACCCAAAACAGAGACATTATCAGTACTTACCTAACAATAATATTTTGTATCACCCATCCCCTCAACCAACTGCAATGACTCCGCCATTACAACTGAAATGTTAATTCAATTTACCTATATAAAGGTGTGCAAAAGCGGAATATCGCCCAACTTTTTCCTAAAAACCAAACACAAATTAATTAATTTTGTTTACCAAAGGGGCACATAGACCTTCGGGGGGTGGGGGGGCATTGGTCCATTTACCCCCTCCCACCCTTGTGTACGCCTGGGACAGTTGAAAGTTGGAGCAACTTTGAGGAGGTTGGAGGCACCACAGGAACAGACCCACAGTTAGACGTGTTTCATCATAAGGCTTCATTAGGCAAGATGCAATTTTACACAATGAATCAAAAGGTGCTGATCAAGTATTTTATGACAAAACATGTCCACCTGTTAGCTTTCTGTGTCATATGCAATAATTGTCTGGATATTAATACAATTTCCCATTATATTTAGATATATTATATCCATATTTCTATCATGGGCTGCAGTAAAATATTTACCATATTTTCATTATACTTCTGTAGAACCAATCAAGCAAGCATTTCCATGCAACAAACACATGAAATACCTGGCGTGTGTAAAAATCAGATTCATGATCAATGATGTATAAGGTCAACAAGAACAAGAACTTACCAGAAAATCGTCGCGTTCAACTCAGGGTCGCCCCGTTTCTATATTGGGATTTGCACCTTCTTACAATACAATTTCGCAAGCTCGGAATTCTGGTTTCTGATCCCGGCAATGCATCTAGTCACTGAACCAACTCGGTGGTAATAACAGACCTTGGTAATAACAACCTATATTACTTCTGTACTATTTCAAAGTTACTAAATGACCACGGCCAAAGTCTGTATAAATACCACGGCTAGTTTGCGGCACAATCTGCGTATGACGCAATTCTGACGTCAGCGGGTATGACGTCATACCTCATGGCCCGCTCATTCCCAGATTGTGGCCCGGAAGAGCGGGAATGAAAACGGGCCCACTAGTCCTGTGTCGAAATTACTTAACGTAGAGAGGTAATTCTTTCACCACAAACCATTTTTAGATCTGCTCTACAAATCTACTATCTCAGTCCAAAACCCCATGTTAAAGGTGAACTATTCCCTTTAAAGGAAATAGTTCCCCTTCGGGACATTTTTCAGAACACGGTTTTATTATATTTTTTAATACAGTTTCTTTTTTTATTTTCAAAAATGGTCCTACATCGCGCCAATTCAGGACAGAACGTCGTAAATTATGAATGCTATGGTGTGCATTATTGGTCTGCGCATGCTCCATGGCAGTGCTGGCACTTTCAGACGGTACGGTACATCATATATGCGCCGTATTCCTTCGCCAAAAAGTCAAATATCTTCGGCTGGAGAGTCTTTTCAGACAATACAAGTTCCAGATAAGGATTTCTCAACACGTGCTACAAAACTGCTATTTCAGTTCAAAACCCATGTTGAAGGTGAACTATTTCCTTTAAAGGAAATAGTTCACCTTCGGAAATGTTTTCACAACACGATTTTATTATATTTTTTAATACAGTTTCTTTTTTCTTTTTAAAAATGGTCCTACATTGCGCCAATTCAGGACAGAAGGTTGTAAATTATTGATTTTATGGTGTGCGTTATTGGTCTGCGCATGCTCCATGGCAGTCCTGGCACTTTCAGACGGTACGGTACATCATATATGCGCCGTATTCCTTCACCAAAAAGTCAAATATCTTCGGCTGGAGAGTCTTTTCAGCCAAGAAAAGTTCCAGATAATGATTTCTCAACACGGGCTACAAAACTGCTATTTCAGTTCAAAACCCATGTTGAAGGTGAACTATTTCCTTTAAAGCATCAGCTGGTGACCGCCGAACCATAGGGGGACCGTGTCCGTGAACAAGGCCCCTGACCTTTAATGACCTCTAGTCAGGGGCGTAGGAACTATTTTCAAGTTGGGGGCAGGAGTCATGCTGAAGTCGATTCTTTCCATGCAACGCCCATAGGCGTAATGTTAAAATCCAAAATGTTGGGGGCGGCTGCCCCCCCCCCCCGGGCTCCTACGCCTATGCCTCTAGTGACTTCAATATTGACCTGAGCCTAAAATGATCCGAAACATTTCGATTCGCCTTGCTTTGAGCTTTCCAACACTGTCTTTCCCTTTTTGGTAACCTTTTTACTTTTTGAGCTAGACGGTATTCATTTCTCCCAAAATAGCATTAACTGCAATAGCGGAAGAGGCCGGTGCATACACCTGACGTCACGCTCTGACATGATCACCTAGAATCGCCGGATGACTCTACCTCCTATATATATGATGGATGGCTGTGATGAGCATTGTGCAGATAAAAATCAGATGGAAAAAGTAGCCTTTGCTCATGTTATTGTAATTAAAAAGAAGATGAATTAGTTAACCTATATTACGCCTTGCGGCTTCTTCAGGGCCCTGAAGAAGCCGCAAGGCGTAATATAGGTTAACTAATTCATCTGATTTTTAATTACAATAACATGAGCAAAGGCTACTTTTTCCATCTGATTTTTACCTCCTATATATGGCATTGCGACTGAGCACTGGCATCCATATAATATATTAAAGTACCTTGATAATACCCAGGTGGGTGGCAAGAGGACATGTGACCAAATGGATGTGCGACAAGTTAGTGTCGTATTCGTATTCGTTTTCAGCGTCGAGTTCCGATTTTCCCCAAACTTAGCATTTGGGTAGATCACATCCAGTTATGCACGAATATGCAATCCGTTTTGACCTAAGACAAATGGTTTGACCTCCAGAGGTCACTGAAATGTCATCGCACGGGGTACCCTCTAATTGTTTCGTCTACCGTCCGATTTAATCACAAAGGGGCTCAAACGACTCGCCGGCACCCTAGCTTGCGTCAGGAAAAAAACAAAAGCATCCAGAGGTCAAAGGTCAAGGTAACGGGGACGAATACGAGATTTTAAGCTGCGGTACCAGCTTGTGTACCCTCTAGTTTTTTTTCGTTTACCGTCCGATTTGCTCGCAATGGGCAAAAAGGGACTCGCCGGCACGTTAGCTTGCGTCAGGAAAAAAAAATCAGCTAGAGATCAAAGGTCAAGGTCACGGGGACGAATACGAGATTTTAAGCTTCGGTACCAGATTGTGTACCCTCTAGTTTTTTTCGTTTACCCTCCGATTTGCTTGCAACGGGCAAAAACGGACCCGACGGCACCCCAGCTTGCGTCAGGTAAAACAAAACATCACCTAGAGGTCAAAGGTAAAAGTCACGCGGACGAATACGAGATTCTAAGCTTCGGTACCAGCATGGTGTACCCTCTAGTTTTTTTTCGTTTACTGTCCGATTTGCTTGTAATGGGCAAAAAGGGACTCGCCGGCGCGTTAGCTTGCGTCAGGAAAAACAAAACATCACCTAGAGGTCAAAGGTCAAGGTCACGGGGACGAATACGAGATTTTAAGCTTCGGTACCAGCTTGTGTACCCTCTAGTTTTTTCGTTTACCGTTCGATTTGCTCCCAATGGACAAAATGGGACTCGCCGGCACGTTGGCTTGCGTCAGGAAAAACAAAAAAATCGCCTAGAGATCAAAGGTCAAGGTCACGGCGACGAATACGAGATTTTAAGCTTCAGTACCAGCTTGTGTACCCTCTAGTTTTTTCGTTTACCGTTCGATTTGCTCCCAATGGACAAAATGGGACTCGCCGGCACGTTGGCTTGCGTCAGGAAAAACAAAAAAATCGCCTAGAGATCAAAGGTCAAGGTCACGGCGACGAATACGAGATTTTAAGCTTCAGTACCAGCTTGTGTACTGAAGCCCTCTAGTTTTTTTTAGTTTTTTTCTAGTTTTTTTTACCCACTAGTTTTTTTTCGTTTACCGTCCGTATTCGTTACCGTAAAATCTCGTATTCGTCCCTGTGAACTTGACCTTTGACCTCTAGGTTATTTTTGTTTTCCTGACGCAAGCTGGGGTGCCTGCGAGTCCCTTTTTGCAAATTACGAGCAAATGGGACGGTAAACGAAAAAGCTGAAGGGTACACAAGCTGGCACCGAAGCTTAAAATCTCGTGTTCGTCCCCGTGACCTTGACCTTTGACCTCTGGATATTTTTTGTTTTTCCTGACGTAAGGTTGGGTGCCGGTGAGTCCCTTTTTGCCCATTGCGAGCAAATCAGACAGTAAACGAAAAAACTAGAGGGTACACCATGCTGGTACCGAAGCTTAGAATCTCGTATTCGTCCCCGTGACCTTGACCTTTGACCTCTGGATGACTTTTTGTTTGTCCTGACGCAAGCTAACGTGCCGGCGAGTCCCTTTTTGCCCATTGCGAGCAAATCGAACGGTAAACGAAAAAACTAGAGGGTACACAAGCTGCTACCGAAGCTTAAAATCTGGTCTTCGTCCCCGTGACCTTGACCTTGGACCTCTAGGTTTTGTTTTGTTTTTCCTGACGCAAGCTAACCTGCCGGCGAGTCCCTTTTTACCCATTGCAAGCAAATCAGACGGTAAACGAAAAAACTAGAGGGTACACAAGCTGCTACCGAAGCTTAAAATCTGGTATTCGTCCCCGTGACCTTGACCTTGGACCTCTAGGTTTTGTTTTGTTTTTCCTGACGCAAGCTAACCTGCCGGCGAGTCCCTTTTTGCCCATTGCAAGCAAATCAGACGGTAAACGAAAAAACTAGAGGGTACACCATGCTGGTACCGAAGCTTAGAATCTCGTATTCGTCCCCGTGACCTTGACCTTTGACATCTAGGTGATGTTTTGTTTTTCCTGACGCAAGCTAACGTGCCGGCGAGTCCCTTTTTGCTCATTGCGAGCAGATCGGATGGTAAACGAAAAAAACTAGAGGGTACACAAGCTGGTACCGAAGCTTAAAATCTCGTATTCGTCCCCGTGACCTTTGCCTTTGACCTATAGGTGATGTTTTGTTTTCCTGACGCAAGCTAAGGTGCCGGCGAGTCCCTTTTTGCCTATTGCGAGCAAATAGAACGGTAAACGAAAAAACTAGAGGGTCCACCATGCTGGTACCGAAGCTTAAAATCTCGTATTCGTCCCCGTGACCTTGACCTTTGACCTCTAGGTGATGTTTTGTTTTTCCTGACGCAAGCTAACGTGCCGGCGAGTCCCTTTATGCCCATTGCAAGCATATCGGACGGTAAACAAAAAAACTAGAGGGTACACAAGCTGGTACCGCAGCTTAAAATCTCGTATTCGTCCCTGTGACCTTGACCTTTGACCTCTGGATTCTTTTTTGTTTGTTTTTTCTGACGCAAGCCAACGTGCCGGCAAGTCCATTTTTTCCCATTGAGAGCAAATCGGACGGTAAACGAAAAAAACTAGAGGGTACACAAGCTGGTACCGAAGCTTAAAATCTCGTATTCGTTCCCGTGACCTTGACCTTTGACCTATGTGATGTTTTATTTTTCCTGACGCAAGCTAGGGTGCCAACGAGTCCTTTTTTTCCATTGCGAGCAGATCGGACAATAAACGAACAAACTAGAGGGTACACCATGCTGGTACCGAAGCTTAAAATCTCGTATTCGTCCAGAGGACCTTAACCTTTGACCTCTAGGTGATTTTGTGTTTTCCTGACGCAAGCTGGGATGCCGGCGAGTCCCTTTTTGCCCATTGCGAGCAAATCGGATTGTAAATTAAACAAACTAGAGGGTACACCATGCTGGTACCGAAGCTTAGAATCTCGTATCCGTCCCAGTGACTTTTACCTTTGACCTCTAGGTGAGGTTTTGTTTTACTTGACGCAACCTGGGGTGCCGTCGAGTCCCTTTTTGCGCATTGCGAGCAAATTGAACGGTAAACGAAAAAAAACTAGAGGGTACACCATGCTGGTACCGAAGCTTAAAATCTCGTATTCGTCCCGGTGACCTTGACCTTTAACATCTAGGTGATTTTTTGTTTTTCCTGCCGCAAGCTAAGGTGCCGGCGAGTCCCTTTTTGCCTATTGCGAGCAAATCGAACGGTAAACGAAAAAACTAGAGGGTACACAAGCTAGTACCGAAGCTTAAAATCTCGTATTCGTCCCCGTGACCTTGACCTTTGACCTCTAGGTGATTTTTTTGTTTTTCCTGACCCAAGGTGGGGTGCCGGCGAGTCTTTTGTTGCCCATTGCGAGCAAATCGAACGGTAAACGAAAAAAACTAGAGGGTACACCATGCTGGTACCGAAGCTTAGAATATCGTATTCGTCCCCGTGACTTTGACCTTTGACATCTAGGTGATGTTTTGTTTTTTCTGACGCAAGCTAACCTGTTGGCGAGTCCCTTTTTGCCCATTGCGAGCAGATCGGACGATAAACGAACAAACTAGAGGGTACACAAGCTGGTACCGAAGCTTAAAATCTCGTATTCGTCCCCGTGACCTTGACCTTTGACCTCTAGGTGATGTTTTGTTTTCCCTAAAGCAAGCTAACGTGCTGGCGAGTCCTTTTTTTCCCATTGCAAGCAAATCGGACGGTAAACGAAAAAAACTAGAGGGTACACCATGCTGGTACCGAAGCTTAAAATCTGGTATTCGTCCCCGTGCCCTTGACCTTTGACATCTAGGTGATGTTTTGTTTTTCCTGACGCAAGCTAACGTCCGGCGAGTCCCTTTTTGCCCATTGCGAGCAAATCTGAAGGTAAAGTAAAAAACTAGAGGGTACACAAGCTGGTACCGAAGCTTAAAATCTTGTATTCGTCCCTTTGACCTTGACCTTTGACCTCTAGGTGATTTTTTGTTTTTTTCTGACGCAAGCTGGGGTGCCTGCGAGTCGCTTTTTGCAAATTGCAAGCAAATGGGACGGTAAACGAAAACAAACTGGAGGGTACACAAGCTGGTACCGAAGCTTAAAATCTCGTATTCGTCCCCGTGACCTTGACCTTTGACCTCTGGATAACTTTTTGTTTTTACTGACGTAAGATTGGGTGCCGGCGAGTCCCTTTTTGCCCATTACGAGCAAATCGGATTGTAAACTAAAAAAACTAGAGGGTACACCATGCTGGTACCGAAGCTTGAAATCTCGTATTCGTCCCCGTGACCTTGAGCTTTGACTTCTAGGTGATGTTTTGTTTTCCCCTGACGCAAGTTGGGGTGCCGGCGATTCCTTTTTTGCACATTGCGAGCAAATCGGACGGTAAACGAAAAAACTAGAGGGTACACAAGCTGGTACCGAAGCTTAAAATCTCGTATTCGTCCCCGTGACTTTGACCTTTGACATCTAGGTGATGTTTTATTTTTCCTCACGCAAGCTAAGGTGCCGGCCAGTCCCTTTTTGCCTATTGCGAGCAAATCGGAGAGTAAACGAAAAAACTAGAGGGTACACAAGCTGGTACCGAAGCTTAAAATCTCGTATTCGTCCCCGTGATCTTGACCTTTGACCTCTAGGTGATGTTTTGTTTTTCCTGACGCAAGCCAACGTGCCGGCGAGTCCCTTTTTGCCCATTGCGAGCAAATCGAACGGTAAATGAAAAAAAAACTAGGGGGTACACAAGCTGGTACCGAAGCTAAAAATCTCGTATTCGTCCCCGTGACCTTGACCTTTGACCTATAGGTGATGTTTTGTTTTTCCTAACGCAAGCTAACGTGCCGGCGAGTCCCTTTTTGCCCATTGCAAGCAAATCGGACGGTAAACGAGAAAACTAGAGGGTACACCATGCTGGTACCGAAGCTTAAAATCTCGTATTCGTCCCCGTTACCTTGACCTTTGACATCTAGGTAATGTTTTGTTTTTCCTGACGCAAGCTAACGTGCCGAAGAGTCCTTGCTTGCCATTGCGAGCAAATCGGAAGGTAAAGTAAAAACTAGAGGGTACACAAGCTGGTACCGAAGCTTAAAATCTCGTATTCGTCCCTGTGACCTTGACCTTTGACCTCTAGGTGATTTTTTGTTTTTCCTGACGCAAGCTGGGGTGCCTGCGAGTCCCTTTTTGCAAACTACGAGCAAATGGGACGGTAAGCGAAAAAGCTGGAGGGTACACAAGCTGGCACCGAAGCTTAAAATCTCGTATTCGTCCCCGTGACCTTGACCTTTGACCTCTGGATAACTTTTTGTTTTTCCTGACGTAAGGTTGGGTGTCGGTGAGTCCTTTTTTGCCCATTGCGAGCAAATCGGGCGGTAAACAAAAAAAACTGGAAGGTACACAAGCTGGTACCGAAGCTTAAAATCTCGTATTCGTCCCCGTGACCTTGACCTTTGACATCTAGGTAATGTTTTGTTTTTGCTGACGCAAGCTAACGTGCCGAAGAGTCCCTTTTCGCTCATTGCGAGCAAATCGGAAGGTAAAGTAAAAACTAGAGGGTACACAGGCTGGTACCGAAGCTTAAAATCTCGTTTTCGTCCCCGTGACCTTGACCTTTGACCTCTGGATGACTTTTTGTTTGTCCTGACGCAAGCTAACGTGCCGGCGAGTCCCTTTTTGCCCCATTGCGAGCAAATCGAACGGTAAACAAAAAAAACTAGAGGGTACACAAGCTGGTACCGAAGCTTAAAATCTCGTATTCGTCCCCGTGACCTTGACCTTTGACCTCTAGGTTTTGTTTTGTTTTTCCTGACGCAAGCTAACGTGCCGGCGAGTCCCTTTTTGCCCATTGCAAGCAAATCGGACGGTAAACGAAAAAACTAGAGGGTACACCATGCTGGTACCGAAGCTTAGAATCTCGTATTCGTCCCCGTGACCTTTACCTTTGCCATTTAGGTGATTTTTTGTTTTACCTGACGCAAGCTAAGGTGCCGTCGAGTCCTTTTTTGCCCATTGCAAGCAAATCGGACGGTAAACGAAAAAAACTAGAGGGTACACAAGCTGGTTCCGAAGCTTAAAATCTCGTATTCGTGCCCGTGACCTTTGCCTTTGACCTCTAGGTGATGTTTTTTTTTCTTTTGACGCAAGCTAAGGTGCCGGCGAGTCCCTTTTTGCCTATTGCGAGCAAATAGAATGGTAAACGAAAAAACTAGAGGGTACACCATGCTGGTACCGAAGCTTAAAATCTCGTATTCGTCCCTGTGACCTTGACCTTTGACCTCTGGATTCTTTTTTGTTTTTTGTTTTCTGACGCAAGCCAACGTGCCGGCGAGTCCCTTTTTTCCCATTGCGAGCAAATCGGACGGTAAACGAAAAAAACTAGAGGGTACACAAGCTGGTACGGAAGCTTAAAATCTCGTATTCGTCCCCGTGATCTTGACCTTTGACCTCTAGGTGATGTTTTGTTTTTCCTGACGCAAGCCAACGTGCCGGCGAGTCGCTTTTTGCCCATTGCGAGCAAATCGGACGGTAAACTAAGAAACTAGAGGGTACACAATCTGGTACCGAAGCTTAAAATCTCGTATTCGTCCCTGTGACCTTGACCTTTGACATCTAGGTGATTTTTGTTTTTCCTGACGCAAGGTGGGGTGCCGGCGAGTCTTTTGTTGCCCATTGCGAGCAAATCGAACGGTAAACGAAAAAAACTAGAGGGTACACCATGCTGGTACCGAAGCTTAGAATATCGTATTCGTCCCCGTGACCTTGACCTTTGACATTTAGGTGATGTTTTTTTTCTGACGCAAGCTAACCTGTCGGCGAATCCCTTTTTGTCTATTGCGAGCAGATCGGACGGTAAACGAAAAAACTAGAGGGTACACAAGCTGGTACCGAAGCTTAAAATCTCGTATTCGTCCCCGTGACCTTTGCCTTTGACCTCTAGGTGATGTTTTGTTTTTCCTGACGCAAGCTAACGTGCCTGCGAGTCCCTTTTTGCTCATTGCAAGCAAATCGGACGGTAAACGAAAAAACTAGAGGGTACACCATGCTGGTACCGAAGCTTAGAATCTCGTATTCGTCCCCGTGACCTTAATCTTTGACCTTTAGGTGATGTTTTGTGTTACCTGACGCAAGTTGGGGTGCCGTCGAGTCCCTTTTTTCCCATTGCGAGCAAATCGAAAGGTAAACGAAAAAACTAGAGGGTACACCATGCTGGTACCGAAGCTTAAAATCTCGTATTCGTCCCCGTGACCTTGACCTTTGACCTCTAGGTAATTTTTTTTCTTGACGCCAGGTGGGGTGCCGGCGAGTCTTTTTTGCCCATTGCGAGCAAATCAAACGGTAAACGAAAAAACTAGAGGGTACACCATGCTGGTACCGAAGCTTAGCATATCGTATTCGTCCCCGTGACCTTGACCTTTGACCTTTAGGTGATGTTTTGTTTTTCCTGACGCAAGTTGGGGTGCCGGCGAGTCCTTTTTTGCCCATTGCGAGGAAATCGGACAGTAAACGAAAAAAAAAACTAGAGGGTACACAAGCTGGTACCGAAGCTTAAAATCTCGTATTCGTTCCCGTGATCTTGACCTTTGACCTCTAGGTGATGTTTTGTTTTTCCTGACGCAAGGTCGGGTGCCGGAGAGTTCTTTTTTCCCATTGCGAGCAAATGGGACGGTAAACGAAAAAGCTGAAGGGTACACAAGCTGGCACCGAAGCTTAAAATCTCGTGTTCGTCCCCGTGACCTTGACCTTTGACCTCTGGATATTTTTTGTTTTTCCTGACGTAAGGTTGGGTGCCGGTGAGTCCCTTTTTGCCCATTGCGAGCAAATCAGACAGTAAACGAAAAAACTAGAGGGTACACCATGCTGGTACCGAAGCTTAGAATCTCGTATTCGTCCCCGTGACCTTGACCTTTGACCTCTGGATGACTTTTTGTTTGTCCTGACGCAAGCTAACGTGCCGGCGAGTCCCTTTTTGCCCATTGCGAGCAAATCGAACGGTAAACGAAAAAACTAGAGGGTACACAAGCTGCTACCGAAGCTTAAAATCTGGTATTCGTCCCCGTGACCTTGACCTTGGACCTCTAGGTTTTGTTTTGTTTTTCCTGACGCAAGCTAACGTGCCGGCGAGTCCCTTTTTGCTCATTGCGAGCAGATCGGACGGTAAACGAAAAAACTAGAGGGTACACAAGCTGGTACCGAAGCTTAAAATCTCGTATTCGTCCCCGTGACCTTTGCCTTTGACCTATAGGTGATGTTTTGTTTTCCTGACGCAAGCTAACGTGCCGGCGAGTCCCTTTTTGCCCATTGCGAGCAAATCGAACGGTAAACGAAAAAACTAGAGGGTACACAAGCTGCTACCGAAGCTTACAATCTGGTATTCGTCCCCGTGACCTTGACCTTGGACCTCTAGGTTTTGTTTTGTTTTTCCTGACGCAAGCTAACCTGCCGGCGAGTCCCTTTATGCCCATTGCAAGCATATCGGACGGTAAACAAAAAAACTAGAGGGTACACAAGCTGGTACCGCAGCTTAAAATCTCGTATTCGTCCCTGTGACCTTGACCTTTGACCTCTGGATTCTTTTTTGTTTTTTTTTTCTGACGCAAGCCAACGTGCCGGCAAGTCCATTTTTTCCCATTGAGAGCAAATCGGACGGTAAACGAAAAAAACTAGAGGGTACACAAGCTGGTACCGAAGCTTAAAATCTCGTATTCGTTCCCGTGACCTTGACCTTTGACCTATGTGATGTTTTATTTTTCCTGACGCAAGCTAGGGTGCCAACGAGTCCTTTTTTTCCATTGCGAGCAGATCGGACAATAAACGAACAAACTAGAGGGTACACCATGCTGGTACCGAAGCTTAAAATCTCGTATTCGTCCAGAGGACCTTAACCTTTGACCTCTAGGTGATTTTGTGTTTTCCTGACGCAAGCTGGGATGCCGGCGAGTCCCTTTTTGCCCATTGCGAGCAAATCGGATTGTAAATTAAACAAACTAGAGGGTACACCATGCTGGTACCGAAGCTTAGAATCTCGTATCCGTCCCAGTGACTTTTACCTTTGACCTCTAGGTGAGGTTTTGTTTTACTTGACGCAACCTGGGGTGCCGTCGAGTCCCTTTTTGCGCATTGCGAGCAAATTGAACGGTAAACGAAAAAAAACTAGAGGGTACACCATGCTGGTACCGAAGCTTAAAATCTCGTATTCGTCCCGGTGACCTTGACCTTTAACATCTAGGTGATTTTTTGTTTTTCCTGCCGCAAGCTAAGGTGCCGGCGAGTCCCTTTTTGCCTATTGCGAGCAAATCGAACGGTAAACGAAAAAACTAGAGGGTACACAAGCTAGTACCGAAGCTTAAAATCTCGTATTCGTCCCCGTGACCTTGACCTTTGACCTCTAGGTGATTTTTTTGTTTTTCCTGACCCAAGGTGGGGTGCCGGCGAGTCTTTTGTTGCCCATTGCGAGCAAATCGAACGGTAAACGAAAAAAACTAGAGGGTACACCATGCTGGTACCGAAGCTTAGAATATCGTATTCGTCCCCGTGACTTTGACCTTTGACATCTAGGTGATGTTTTGTTTTTTCTGACGCAAGCTAACCTGTTGGCGAGTCCCTTTTTGCCCATTGCGAGCAGATCGGACGATAAACGAACAAACTAGAGGGTACACAAGCTGGTACCGAAGCTTAAAATCTCGTATTCGTCCCCGTGACCTTGACCTTTGACCTCTAGGTGATGTTTTGTTTTCCCTAAAGCAAGCTAACGTGCTGGCGAGTCCTTTTTTTCCCATTGCAAGCAAATCGGACGGTAAACGAAAAAAACTAGAGGGTACACCATGCTGGTACCGAAGCTTAAAATCTGGTATTCGTCCCCGTGCCCTTGACCTTTGACATCTAGGTGATGTTTTGTTTTTCCTGACGCAAGCTAACGTCCGGCGAGTCCCTTTTTGCCCATTGCGAGCAAATCTGAAGGTAAAGTAAAAAACTAGAGGGTACACAAGCTGGTACCGAAGCTTAAAATCTTGTATTCGTCCCTTTGACCTTGACCTTTGACCTCTAGGTGATTTTTTGTTTTTTTCTGACGCAAGCTGGGGTGCCTGCGAGTCGCTTTTTGCAAATTGCGAGCAAATGGGACGGTAAACGAAAACAAACTGGAGGGTACACAAGCTGGTACCGAAGCTTAAAATCTCGTATTCGTCCCCGTGACCTTGACCTTTGACCTCTGGATAACTTTTTGTTTTTCCTGACGTAAGATTGGGTGCCGGCGAGTCCCTTTTTGCCCATTACGAGCAAATCGGATTGTAAACTAAAAAAACTAGAGGGTACACCATGCTGGTACCGAAGCTTGAAATCTCGTATTCGTCCCCGTGACCTTGAGCTTTGACTTCTAGGTGATGTTTTGTTTTCCCCTGACGCAAGTTGGGGTGCCGGCGATTCCTTTTTTGCACATTGCGAGCAAATCGGACGGTAAACGAAAAAACTAGAGGGTACACAAGCTGGTACCGAAGCTTAAAATCTCGTATTCGTCCCCGTGACTTTGACCTTTGACATCTAGGTGATGTTTTATTTTTCCTCACGCAAGCTAAGGTGCCGGCCAGTCCCTTTTTGCCTATTGCGAGCAAATCGGAGAGTAAACGAAAAAACTAGAGGGTACACAAGCTGGTACCGAAGCTTAAAATCTCGTATTCGTCCCCGTGATCTTGACCTTTGACCTCTAGGTGATGTTTTGTTTTTCCTGACGCAAGCCAACGTGCCGGCGAGTCCCTTTTTGCCCATTGCGAGCAAATCGAACGGTAAATGAAAAAAAAACTAGGGGGTACACAAGCTGGTACCGAAGCTAAAAATCTCGTATTCGTCCCCGTGACCTTGACCTTTGACCTATAGGTGATGTTTTGTTTTTCCTAACGCAAGCTAACGTGCCGGCGAGTCCCTTTTTGCCCATTGCAAGCAAATCGGACGGTAAACGAGAAAACTAGAGGGTACACCATGCTGGTACCGAAGCTTAAAATCTCGTATTCGTCCCCGTTACCTTGACCTTTGACATCTAGGTAATGTTTTGTTTTTCCTGACGCAAGCTAACGTGCCGAAGAGTCCTTGCTTGCCATTGCGAGCAAATCGGAAGGTAAAGTAAAAACTAGAGGGTACACAAGCTGGTACCGAAGCTTAAAATCTCGTATTCGTCCCTGTGACCTTGACCTTTGACCTCTAGGTGATTTTTTGTTTTTCCTGACGCAAGCTGGGGTGCCTGCGAGTCCCTTTTTGCAAACTACGAGCAAATGGGACGGTAAACGAAAAAGCTGGAGGGTACACAAGCTGGCACCGAAGCTTAAAATCTCGTATTCGTCCCCGTGACCTTGACCTTTGACCTCTGGATAACTTTTTGTTTTTCCTGACGTAAGGTTGGGTGTCGGTGAGTCCTTTTTTGCCCATTGCGAGCAAATCGGGCGGTAAACAAAAAAAACTGGAAGGTACACAAGCTGGTACCGAAGCTTAAAATCTCGTATTCGTCCCCGTGACCTTGACCTTTGACATCTAGGTAATGTTTTGTTTTTGCTGACGCAAGCTAGCGTGCCGAAGAGTCCCTTTTCGCTCATTGCGAGCAAATCGGAAGGTAAAGTAAAAACTAGAGGGTACACAGGCTGGTACCGAAGCTTAAAATCTCGTTTTCGTCCCCGTGACCTTGACCTTTGACCTCTGGATGACTTTTTGTTTGTCCTGACGCAAGCTAACGTGCCGGCGAGTCCCTTTTTGCCCCATTGCGAGCAAATCGAACGGTAAACAAAAAAAACTAGAGGGTACACAAGCTGGTACCGAAGCTTAAAATCTCGTATTCGTCCCCGTGACCTTGACCTTTGACCTCTAGGTTTTGTTTTGTTTTTTCTGACGCAAGCTAACGTGCCGGCGAGTCCCTTTTTGCCCATTGCAAGCAAATCGGACGGTAAACGAAAAAACTAGAGGGTACACCATGCTGGTACCGAAGCTTAGAATCTCGTATTCGTCCCCGTGACCTTTACCTTTGCCATTTAGGTGATTTTTTGTTTTACCTGACGCAAGCTAAGGTGCCGTCGAGTCCTTTTTTGCCCATTGCAAGCAAATCGGACGGTAAACGAAAAAACTAGAGGGTACACAAGCTGGTTCCGAAGCTTAAAATCTCGTATTCGTGCCCGTGACCTTTGCCTTTGACCTCTAGGTGATGTTTTTTTTCTTCTTTTGACGCAAGCTAAGGTGCCGGCGAGTCCCTTTTTGCCTATTGCGAGCAAATAGAATGGTAAACGAAAAAACTAGAGGGTACACCATGCTGGTACCGAAGCTTAAAATCTCGTATTCGTCCCTGTGACCTTGACCTTTGACCTCTGGATTCTTTTTTGTTTTTTGTTTTCTGACGCAAGCCAACGTGCCGGCGAGTCCCTTTTTTCCCATTGCGAGCAAATCGGACGGTAAACGAAAAAAACTAGAGGGTACACAAGCTGGTACCGAAGCTTAAAATCTCGTATTCGTCCCCGTGATCTTGACCTTTGACCTCTAGGTGATGTTTTGTTTTTCCTGACGCAAGCCAACGTGCCGGCGAGTCGCTTTTTGCCCATTGCGAGCAAATCGGACGGTAAACTAAGAAACTAGAGGGTACACAATCTGGTACCGAAGCTTAAAATCTCGTATTCGTCCCTGTGACCTTGACCTTTGACATCTAGGTGATTTTTGTTTTTCCTGACGCAAGGTGGGGTGCCGGCGAGTCTTTTGTTGCCCATTGCGAGCAAATCGAACGGTAAACGAAAAAAACTAGAGGGTACACCATGCTGGTACCGAAGCTTAGAATATCGTATTCGTCCCCGTGACCTTGACCTTTGACATTTAGGTGATGTTTTTTTTTCTGACGCAAGCTAACCTGTCGGCGAATCCCTTTTTGTCTATTGCGAGCAGATCGGACGGTAAACGAAAAAACTAGAGGGTACACAAGCTGGTACCGAAGCTTAAAATCTCGTATTCGTCCCCGTGACCTTTGCCTTTGACCTCTAGGTGATGTTTTGTTTTTCCTGACGTAAGCTAACGTGCCTGCGAGTCCCTTTTTGCTCATTGCAAGCAAATCGGACGGTAAACGAAAAAACTAGAGGGTACACCATGCTGGTACCGAAGCTTAGAATCTCGTATTCGTCCCCGTGACCTTAATCTTTGACCTTTAGGTGATGTTTTGTGTTACCTGACGCAAGTTGGGGTGCCGTCGAGTCCCTTTTTTCCCATTGCGAGCAAATCGAAAGGTAAACGAAAAAACTAGAGGGTACACCATGCTGGTACCGAAGCTTAAAATCTCGTATTCGTCCCCGTGACCTTGACCTTTGACCTCTAGGTAATTTTTTTTCTTGACGCCAGGTGGGGTGCCGGCGAGTCTTTTTTTGCCCATTGCGAGCAAATCAAACGGTAAACGAAAAAACTAGAGGGTACACCATGCTGGTACCGAAGCTTAGCATATCGTATTCGTCCCCGTGACCTTGACCTTTGACCTTTAGGTGATGTTTTGTTTTTCCTGACGCAAGTTGGGGTGCCGGCGAGTCCTTTTTTGCCCATTGCGAGGAAATCGGACAGTAAACGAAAAAAAAACTAGAGGGTACACAAGCTGGTACCGAAGCTTAAAATCTCGTATTCGTTCCCGTGATCTTGACCTTTGACCTCTAGGTGATGTTTTGTTTTTCCTGACGCAAGGTCGGGTGCCGGAGAGTTCTTTTTTCCCATTGCGAGCAAATGGGACGGTAAACGAAAAAACTAAAGGGTACACAATCTGTTACCGCAGCTTAAAATCTCGTATTCGTCCCCGTGACCTTGACCTTTTGGCCTCTAGGTAATTTTTTGTTTTTCTTGACGCAAGGTGGAGTGCCGGCGAGTCTTTTTTTGCCCATTGCGAGCAAATCTAACGGTAAACGAAAAAACTAGAGGGTACACCATGCTGGTACCGAAGCTTAGAATCTCGTATTCGTCCCCGTGACCTTGACCTTTGACATCTAGGTGATTTTTGTTTTTCCTGACGTAAGCTAACGTGCCGGCGACTCCCTTTTTGCCCATTGCAAGCAAATCGGACAGTAAACGAAAAAACTAGAGGGTACACAAGCTGGTACCGTAGCTTAAAATATCGTATTCGTCCCCGTGACCTTGACCTTTGACCTTTGGATACTTTTTTTTTTCTGACGCAAGCCAACGTGCCGGGAAGTCCCTTTTTGCCCATTGCGAGCGAATCGGACGGTAAACGAAAAAACTAGAGGGTACACAAACTTGTACCGAGGCTTAAAATCTCGTATTCGTCCCCGTGACCTTGACCTTTGACCTATAGGTAATTTGTTGTGTTTGCTGACGAAAGGTGGGGTGGCGGCGAGTCTTTTTTTGCCCATTGCGAGCAAATCGAACGGTAATCAAAAAACTAGAGGGTACACCATGCTGGTACCGAAGCTTAGAATCTCGTATTCGTCCCCGTGACCTTGACCTTTGACATCTAGGTGATGTTTTGTTTTTCCTGACGCAAGCTAACGTGCCGGCGAGTCCCTTTTTGCTCATTGCGAGCAGATCGGACGGTAAACGAAAAAACTAGAGGGTACACAAGCTGGCACCGAAGCTTAAAATCTCGTATTCGTGTCCGTGACCTTGACCTTTGACCTCTATGTGATTTTTTCTTTTTCCTGACGCAAGTTAGGGTGCCGGCGAGTCTTTTTTTGCACACTGCGAGCAAATCGGACGGTAAACGAAAAAACTAGAGGGTACACAAGCTGGTACCGAAGCTTAAAATCTCGTATTCGTCCCCGTGATCTTGACCTTTGACCTCTAGGTGATGTTTTGTTTTTCCTGATGCAAGGTGGGGTGCCGGTGAGTCCTTTTTTGCCCATTGCGAGCAAATCGGACGGTAAACGAAAAACTAGAGGGTACACAAGCTGGTACCGAAGCTTAAAATCTCGTATTCGTCCCCGTGACCTTGACCTTTGACCTCTAGGGGATGTTTAGTTTTTCCTGACGCAAGCTAAGGTGCCGGCGAGTCCCTTTTTGCCCATCGCGAGCAAATCAGACGGTAAACTAAAAAACTAGAGGGTACACAAGCTGGTACCGAAGCTTAAAATCTCGTATTCGTCCCTGTAACCTTGACCTTTGACCTCTAGGTGATTTTTTGTTTTTGCTGACGCAAGCTTGGGTGCCTGCGAGTCCTTTTTTGCCCATTGCGAGCAAATCGGACGGTAAACGAAAAACTAGAGGGTACACAAGCTGGTACCGAAGCTTAAAATCTCGTATTCGTCCCCGTGACCTTGACCTTTGACCTCTAGGGGATGTTTAGTTTTTCCTGACGCAAGCTAAGGTGCCGGCGAGTCCCTTTTTGCCCATCGCGAGCAAATCAGACGGTAAACTAAAAACTAGAGGGTACACAAGCTGGTACCGAAGCTTAAAATCTCGTATTCGTCCCTGTAACCTTGACCTTTGACCTCTAGGTGATTTTTTGTTTTTGCTGACGCAAGCTTGGGTGCCTGCGAGTCCCTTTTTGCACATTGCGAGCAAATCGGACGGTAAACGAAAAAAACTAGAGGGTACACAAGCTGGTACCGAAGCTTAAAATCTCGTATTCGTCCCCGTGATCTTGACCTTTGACCTCTAGGTGATGTTTTGTTTTTCCTGACGCAAGCCAACGTGCCGGCGAGTCGCTTTTTGCCCATTGCGAGCAAATCGGACGGTAAACTAAGAAACTAGAGGGTACACAATCTGGTACCGAAGCTTAAAATCTCGTATTCGTCCCTGTGACCTTGACCTTTGACATCTAGGTGATTTTTGTTTTTCCTGACGCAAGGTGGGGTGCCGGCGAGTCTTTTGTTGCCCATTGCGAGCAAATCGAACGGTAAACGAAAAAAAACTAGAGGGTACACCATGCTGGTACCGAAGCTTAGAATATCGTATTCGTCCCCGTGACCTTGACCTTTGACATTTAGGTGATGTTTTTTTTCTGACGCAAGCTAACCTGTCGGCGAATCCCTTTTTGTCTATTGCGAGCAGATCGGACGGTAAACGAAAAAACTAGAGGGTACACAAGCTGGTACCGAAGCTTAAAATCTCGTATTCGTCCCCGTGACCTTTGCCTTTGACCTCTAGGTGATGTTTTGTTTTTCCTGACGCAAGCTAACGTGCCGGCGAGTCCCTTTTTGCTCATTGCAAGCAAATCGGACGGTAAACGAAAAAACTAGAGGGTACACAAGCTGGTACCGAAGCTTAAAATCTCGTATTCGTCCCCGTGATCTTGACCTTTGACCTCTAGGTGATGTTTTGTTTTTCCTGATGCAAGGTGGGGTGCCGGTGAGTCCTTTTTTGCCCATTGCGAGCAAATCGGACGGTAAACGAAAAACTAGAGGGTACACAAGCTGGTACCGAAGCTTAAAATCTCGTATTCGTCCCCGTGACCTTGACCTTTGACCTCTAGGGGATGTTTAGTTTTTCCTGACGCAAGCTAAGGTGCCGGCGAGTCCCTTTTTGCCCATCGCGAGCAAATCAGACGGTAAACTAAAAACTAGAGGGTACACAAGCTGGTACCGAAGCTTAAAATCTCGTATTCGTCCCTGTGACCTTGACCTTTGACCTCTAGGTGATTTTTTGTTTTTGCTGACGCAAGCTTGGGTGACTGCGAGTCCCTTTTTGCACATTGCGAGCAAATCGGACGGTAAACGAAAACAAGTGGAGGGTACACAAGCTGGTACCGAAGCTTAAAATCTCGTATTCGTCCCCGTGACCTTGACCTTTGACCTCTAGGTGATGTTTTGTTTTTCCTGACGCAAGCTAACCTGCCGGCGAGTCCCTTTTTGCCCATTGCAAGCAAATCGGACGGTAAACAAAAACTAGAGGGTACACAAGCTGGTACCGCAGCTTAAAATCTCGTATTCGTCCCCGTGACCTTGACCTTTGACCTCTAGGTGATGTTTTGTTTTTCCTGACGCAAGCTGGGGTGCCGGTGAGTCGTTTGAGCCACTTTGCGATTAAATCGGACGGTAAACGAAACAATTAGTGGGTACCCCGTGCGATTACATTTCAGTGACCTCTGGAGGTCAAACCATTTGTCCTAGGTCAAATTGGATTGCATATTCGTGCATAACTCGATGAGATCTACCCATATGCTAAGTTTGGGGAAAATCGGAACTCGACTATATATATATATATATATATATATATATATATATAGTATATATATATATATATATATATATATATATATATAATATATATATATATATATATATATATATATATATATATATATATATATATATATATATATATATATATATATATATATATATATATTATATATATATATTATATATATATATATATATATATATATATATATATATATATATATATATATATATATATATATATATATATATATATATATATATATATATATATATATATATATATATATATATATATATATATATATATATATAATATATATATATATATATATATATATATATATATATATATATATATATATATATATATATATATATATATATATATATATATATATATATATATATATATATATATATATATATATATATATATATATATATATATATATATATATATATATATATATATATATATATATATATATATATATATAATATATATATATATATATATATATATATATATATATATATATATTATATATATAATATATATATATATATATATATATATATATATATATATATATATATATATATATATATATATATATTATATATATATATATATATATATATATATATATATATATATATATATATATATATATATATATATATATATATATATATATATATATATATATATATATATATATATATATATATATATATATATATATATATATATTATATATATATATATAT